>QRFJ01005230.1:0-25429 GCA_006176705.1 Cocos nucifera | reverse complement strand
TAATCCGCATCTTGAATAAACTATTTTTTTTACAGAAAGATGGGCATGTTTGGTCACAATCACATTTGTGGTCTTCTGGAATGTAGAAAATAGTAATCCATAATGATCTTTAGATATCCACTGAATCGAGCTCTGAAGGACCTAAACTCTAACTTATCCGCTTATTGTCTTTTTACATGAGCGAGACACCCAATTCTGAGATGGACTCAGACTTGGTTCTTACCTTGCCATATTATCTCATAACAGTGTGGTAGAGATTCGGTTTTAGGAGGAAACACCCTATTCAGTAGATAAATTTGAAATAACAATGAGTCATCCCAAAGAAAATTAGGGCAGAATTCTGTTGAAGCTTTCATCAGTGGATCGAAACCATATTCAACTAGAGTCCGATACTTTCTCCAATTTTGAAATCCCATTGAGTTGCAGGTGTTCCTAGGTGGAGTCCATGAGAGACTTATGCCCATTTTTCTTCTAAAGAATAGTCAAGGAATTCTTACGGCTAAGGTATTCCACCTCCTCAATATGATCGAAGAACTTAATGGGTTTTTCTAGTTTATTTTTCTAATTATGTCTGAATCTCTTTGAACTTTTCAAAAAAGCTTCAGACTTTGTGCTTCATAAGATACACATACCCCATACCTAGACCAGATCATCGGTAAAGATAATGAAGTGACAAAATTGTCTCAGCCGGAACATCAAATGGGCCGCACACATCAGTATTGTACTAGGCTAAGGAGAATCTTATGGCCCTTTTCCCCATGTCCTACAAAAGGGGAGTTTAGGTTCATTTGCCCCTCTGAAGACCAAGATTCACAAGTTGGAATATGACTCGAAAGTCAAACGGACTTGCAAATAGCCCATTTTTCTTCAATTTATGATCCTATCTTCTCTATATGACCTAATCTGCAGGCTGCCATAGGATACCTGTCGTTTGGCTAATCCCTAGTGCGTTTGGCATTCCACGTTTTGCTTGATAGTTAGAATAGATATATCAATATGTAGCTGATAAAGACGTTAATAAGAAACCATTGTATATTTATTTTTTTCCATCAAGCACACCGTCTACAATGGTTCCCTTAAAGAGGTAATCCAACATAGCCTTGACTATTCGCTAAGCATGCGAAATAGAAATCATATTTCTGCTAGACCTGTAGGCATAATAATAACAAATCTTTTCAAAACTGAAAGTTCTAAACTAGATGGTAATGTGAAGAGGGTATGTTACTACCGCCACTCAGAACTCCTGCTGCCATTTTAGAACGTGTAGTATCATGTCTCCACTCCCTCAAACCTCTCTGCTATCCTTCAAAATTCTGCATGAAAGTGCACAGATGAGTACTAGAACCAGAGTCAAGCACATGATGCAGAAGAACCGTAAGGTTAGACTCAATAATGAGCATACCTCTAGAAGGACCTTCCTTCTTTGTTCTTCAAAGAGACGCAGGTCAAGTTAAGAGCCAGTTCCGCTTCTAGTGGCCGGCGTCACTGTTGTAAGAAAATACTTTCCTTTGACGCGCGGCCTTCTTCTCGGCTCTCGCCTTTCTCTCTTTCCTCTCACTTCTACTTTTTTGTAAAACTTCTTTTGTCTTTTTCAGAAGACTTTCTTTTGGACAGAAGTCCATTCATACAAAATACTGAGCCTTTAGAAATGCTTTCATAGAAAGCTCAGTGGTGACCAGCATATATCATTTAGATTCACTAAGGATTTTGAAGTTTAATGTATGTGGTAATTCATGGATGAAATTGACCCATATGCATCAGTCAAGGATTGCAGAATAACATCATTTCTGCAAATCCAAGTCTAACTTTCACACCGAGCTTCCTTCAGCTCTTCAAGTCCTTGATCATCATTAGACAGTGATCTTGGAACTGAACCTACCTATCCACGCATCTAGGCCTAAAAGTTGTCATTTTTGTGACTTGATACTTGGCTGCGCGGACGTTGGTTCACAAACATCTCTTATAGCGTGAGCCAAACATTTGGCGGAGCAAGTCCTGATCGATTGCTCATGTGGTGCTGGAGCTCTCAGACATCGAGTCCAAATATGTAATTATCTGGCGCTTATTATCCTTCGGTCTATTCCATTTTTTTCAGAGATGCTCTCTGTTCAGCGGATGATGGCTGGTAAGGTGGGAGGGTCTGATCCAATACATGAGTTACATCTCTCGAAACCCAAAATGATTTTGTAGTAGTTCCTGAGCCAATCTTTATAATTGGGTCTCGGATCAGTCTAATGTAGTTGTCTAGGATGGACGTGCTATGGATTGGGGGAACGCAAGATATCTTTTCTTGTACGAATTAGTCAAAAATTTTAGTTAGATACTGTAATTATGACTTTGCACGCAATTTATTTAAAAATTTTTAATTTATAAATAAATTAGCTCCCACTATGTTTTCGGATTCGCTACAATCCCTCTGTAGAGGATGCAAAAATCTCCATGAATTATATTTCTAGTGGATGGTGCGGTTCTTCACCAACTGACTCATGCCTCACCTAAACTAATTATTGGTGATGGGTTTAGCCAATGACCAGTGAACAAACTTCTTGTTCAATGTTTCTCTAATCATGTTTGCACCAAATTGGTCTCTATTCATGAATCTCACATATCTGAAAATATTGATCCTAACTCCTTAGTTAAGTCAGACCCACTATTTGCAGAGTAGACCTGATTCTAATGAGTCTCTGCACCGATCCAGTATATTGAGCTCAACCATCCTCCAGCCATAGCATCCAATAGCCTAATAACATGGTTTGCGTCTTTCGGCTGGCAACTGAGGCCACTGTAATCCAGCTGAGACCAATCAACCTCTGGGAAGGGCCTGTTAGATATGAGTGTGCCTTAGAAGCCAGAATTGGCTGACACTTTTTAATAAACACTTCTAGGGGCAAAAATTGTAATTTTGATTTATTAAAAGCAATAATGGGTTATTTTCTATCACATATGTGATATTTAGTGTCTGTGATACATCCTTTGAGTAATGGTAATGATAATTCATATTTTCAAGAGTTGAAAATTTAAGACATGAATTAATATTATTAACTCATAAATTGCTTCTGACCATAGGATCATCACGGGATGGTAGATTTGATCCAGAAGAGTTGGTGTACAATCGCTTCACTTTAGTAGTGAGTCTTGAGTCTACGGTGTGGAGACACCGGGGAGTGAGATACAGGTACTCGTTAGAGAACGAGGGCACTGAGCGGACCACCTCGAGTAGTCATTAGGGGAGTCTACCTTCTCATCAATGACTTACTAGATGCTGCAGGTAGTGTGTCTGGTTCTTTGACCTGAGATGCATCGGCAGTTCACCTTGAGGGTGTTATAGTTTGACTACACCATTACTCTATCTCCTAGCCATATGGAACCCTGAGTGTATGTTCGGTATGACATGTTCATTGTAGGAACTGATTGCATCAAGATGGAATCTATCTACCTCGGTGAGAGAGTAGCCCTATGGATGATTCATGAGAATCAAAGTCCAAAAATCCATGGCCATTGGTAGAGTAAAATAAGAAAGTGTTTTCTATTTAGATTTTTCACATTGGACTCGAATCGAATGATTACATCATATGACTCAGAAACTAGGTTTGACGAGTTCACCTTAACCCTAATACCTGATCGGGCTCAAGATAGAAGAACTGAATCACACACGGTAGCCTGGCACCAAAGAGGTTCACATCAGCTCTGATGGGTTGCCACCATATACTGCATAGGTGTCATTGGTGATTTTGGGAGCAATTAGGAATTGATTTAGATGATCGATCATTCTAGCTGTTCGAATCAGAAGAGTTTTCTGATCCATCGAAAGGAGTTTCGATGATGTCGATGATAGAGATCATGACATATTCCCATTACCATTCAGAACTGAACCTAATTGGGTCCACAAATAGGGGTTTTGAATCTTCGATGATTCATCAATTGAACTGATCCAGTTCATTGATCTAGAATGAGATTCAATAGTTTTCACGAAATTCAATTAGGCTAAGTCACTCGATTTGAACCTATACGTTCTTCTTTGGCTAATTTCATAAATAAGTTTGTCCTATCTGGAGCTCAAAGAAATTTGTGCTCGAAAAGTAGCCTCACTATAGTCTGACAGGAGTGTCCGATCAGAAGGGTCATTGTAACCTATCTGTACGAAATACTGCCATTTTGCTCACCTGGCATTTCTTGTCTTTGACTTTGGTCAAAAGGGTCTACCTTGAACTTGGTCAAATGTTGACCATTGAACTTCCTTTACCACATGTCATGCACCCTATTGAAGAGCTAGGTGGGGTTGGTGTCTCCCCTTGCCAAAATGAACCTGGAAGGATGAATGGCGCTGCACCCAAGGGCGTGTGCCCAAGCTTAGAGCGGCCAGGAGTCCTATTGGAAAGGAACTCCATTTCCTTTTGATTCTAATTAGACTTCTTCCTAAGAACCAAAGCTTTGATGCGTCTTAGAGCACCCTCTAAGAGAATCCACTGGGATCTATTCCCCACGTAGCATGGACTTTGCGAAAAGATGGTCACTAGTCTATAATATTCAACAACGCGATATGTTGAGATTGTTGAGATGAAGAGAGTATTGGATATGACATAGTTTTAACTCCTAGCCACTCAAATGAGACTTCTCTCGCCTCCGCTGCTCTTCTTCCTCGCTGCCAAGTTCTCTTCTCCATCTCTCTCTCATCGCCAAAAAGTGATTGGAACCTCATTGGGGCTGCACGATTTTAGCGGAGAGAAAGGCGAACAGAAACACTAAGAAGGCTGCCGCTGCAGAAAGGACACTGCTGATCTTCAAAGATGTTTTTGAATCTCCAGATCAATCAGATTCTGATTTTGAGCATTGATATAGAAGAAGAGGATCTCTAGATCCAACCTGCAGTGGAACGGTAGAGGCCAGGCACTTGCGTGGCTAAAGATCAGGAACCTTCCGCTGCTAAAACAGGCATTCATCAAGCGATACTAGGATTACCTCAGATCAGTAAATTAAATCAATTTGATTTATTAATTTTTTAATTATTAATATAATTAGTTAAAATAAATGAAGATCAGATTTGGATCAAAATGACAAGGTCTTTTAGATATAGAGAAAATTTCGAATGATTCTTGATCAAGATCTGAATAGAACCTGGTACGGAAACTCGGATTTCCTTTCAACTTGGTATCAGCAGGTCTTTGTCAGATCTAAGTTAAATTTAGAAATCTTATTTAGAAATTATTTTGAAATAATGAGTATTTGATGTATTAGATTGCAGATCTAGAAATCTAGAAAAAAATTAAATTAACTTGATTTTGCGGATCTAAGATTAGAAAAACTTTATGCATGACTAGTTCTACAATAGAATAGTTCTATAGAATGTTCTTACATGTTTATATTTAATACATTAAATCATTTTTAGATCCTTTTATTTACTATTTTTTATCTTATAATGTATTTAATAACATCTAAAAATAGTAAAATAAAAATTGATTTAATTTTTAATATATATGAGACTATGATTGATGCATATGTCTAGACTAGGTTGTTAGAATAGTTTTCTACATTATAATCTAGATTAGAGTTATTTATTTGATAGATCAATTTAAATCTAATTTATTAGTATTATTATAGATAATTTAGATCTAAACAAAATGCATGATTTTGATTACATGAGATGTATCAAAAATATGCCATGATTAGATCTATTTAATATATGAATAATGATATAGCATCTTAAATATTATTTTATCAATACCATATTCCTGTAAGGCGTTCCTCTTGGCCGTCCACGTCATAAGAATGGAAGAAGGGTTTTAAAATAGGCCCTCCTTGTATTCATGAGGGTGTTCTTATGCATGTAGGGGTGCTCGCGGTATCAGTCCTTAATTAGAAATTTCCAAAAACTTTACTTTTTCAAAATAACCTAGATCCTGAAACCTAGGATTTATTGTGCATATTCTATTTATGAACCCTACTTAATTAAGAATTAAGATTATGGGAATATTATTAGTCTAAAATTGAGAATTTCAGATCTAGACATATTCATAATACCTGTATTGGGGCTTCAGCGTAGCTCAATTTAGTCTAAGCGATTTTGATCAAACCGAAATCAAGAGTTGGTTAGATGGATCAACAATGCTTCAAAATTGACAGGTAATGGATTTAAGGTCTGGGTCCAAGATTCGAGTCATAATCAGCAAGACCTAATTGGCCAGATGGTTAGAGTCTGAGATTGTAGGCTAACCCAATTGGTTTCTGGACTCAATAACTATTTGGTGTCTAAGGTATAGTGTTGGCATATAGACGCCGCACTGGTTTTTTAATTTAGAAGCTATCACCATGAATGTTCTTGTACCTGAGTTAGATGGCATATCTCCTTCCACCGATTGTCTCACCTATCCTGCCGCCATATTCTGTTGATCTACAGTTCTGATTGTAGGTGGGTTCAATTAATCTCGAGCAACCCATGCCACTGGTTAGTCATAATTGTTCACTGACTATGCAAAGTTCTAGTTTAATTGCGACGTCCTGAATCAATTCTTCCTAAGAAAAGATCTAAGTCTAGTCTTTCACCATTGTAGATGTTTGGGCCTCTTCCCGGGTTGATATGTTCTCGGACTGGATGTACAATGGCTCAGTTTCGCACCGTTGAGACGCAACCATGCTCTGATAGCATTGCGATAGCTAATGGGGCTGGAGGATGAAGTTGGCTCAATATTCTCGCGCACTCGGCTGAGAGACTCAATTAGAGAAACCCAGTCTTATGCAAATTGGTGGGCCGTCTACTTAACTAAGGAGCTGGATTCAATATTCCGGGATATTGGTCGAGGATTCATGAATTAAAGGAGACCAAGTTCGGCGGTGCACCATGTTTAGAGAATTCATTGCAACAAGAGGTTGTTCACTCTCATTGGCATAAACCATCACCAATAACTGTTTAGTGAGGTGCGATGAGTAAGGTTGGTGAGATTCCGCACCACCCACCTAGAAATCAATTAATCGTCTGCGAGATTTTCTTGCATCTCTTACAGAGGATAGTGTAGGGGATCGAGAAAGATAGTGGACTAATTTGTTTAAAAATAAATTCCTAAACAAATTGGTGCAAGTCAAAATTACAGTATCTAACTAGAATTCTTTGACTTCTCTATAGGAATATTGTCTTGCGTCCAACCTATTGGCACGTATCCTGGGACACACATAGATGACTGGACCCCAATTTATAAAGATTGGCTCAGGAACTACAAAATTATTTTGGGCTTCGAGAGAGTTAACCCATGGTTTTATGGGACCAGAACCCTTCCCAATTACCAGCTCGTCCATCTGTTGAACAAAGAGCGTCTCATGATACATGGAAAATGGAATTGTGAAGAATAATAAGGCCAGGATATTACCTGTTGGGCTCCGAGAGAGTGGTCTGATTGGAGCTCCAGCAGCCAACATGAGATATCGGGACCTGCTCGGCCAAATGTTGGGCCTCACTGCGGAGATTTTGGTGAACAGAAGCTCGCGCAAGCCAAATACTCAAGTCACGAAATGACTATTTAAGGCTATAGCTCATGCGTGAGGGCAGCAGTCCAAGATAGCTCTGACATGAAATCAAGTAACATGGAAGAGCTTGAGAAGCTCGGTGTGAAGTTTTGGACTTGAACATACAGAAACGATATCACTCTGGCAAATCCTTGACTCGATGCATTATGTCAATTCATCTATGGAATAACCACATGCATAACTTTCAGAATTCCTGGCCAAGTTAAGAATAGCTTGGTTCCGCTGAGCTTTCTATAGAAAAGTTCTAAAGTAGCTACAGTTTCTTGCTACTGGAACACAGACTCTCTATTCAAGAACAGTCTTCACTCGCGGAAAGAAAAAGAAGTCTGTTGACAAAAGCAAAGTTGAAGATCAAAGAAGAAAGAAGCAGAATCGAAAAGAAATGGCACCGCATTGGCCAAAGGAACAGTGTTTTCCATTGCAAAATAGCGATTGATCACTTTGGAAGCGGAACTAGCCCCTACCTACTTGCGTCACCTGTAAGGAACAAAGAAGAAGGTCCTTCTGGCTGAGTTATGCTCATATTCGAAAGCAAAACGGTGGAATTGCACCAACACGCATCCTAAGGGAGGTGTCCATAACGACAGATTCTATGGCACTTGGAGATGTAGTCATATAGAGAAGATGCTCTAGGATCAACAAATTGGAGATAAACGGGCATTAATGCTCCGTTAGAGACTTCTGAAGTCCCTATCACTGTGATCCTGTCTTTTAAGGCAAAATGACTAAGAACTCCCTTTTTGTTCTTGACATGGCGAGAGGAGCCACAAGATCTCCTTCGCCTAGTACATACTGATGTGTGCGCGCCCATTTTGACTTCGCGGGCTAGGGCAATTTTGTCTATCTTTGATTACCTTTAACGCATGATTCTGCTAGGTATGGGATGTGTATCTTATGCCAGACACAAGTCTTAAGCCTTTGGAAAGTTTAAAGAATTCTAGACATGAAGTAGAAAAATAAATAGAAAACATTTATAAGTCTCCAAATGAGATTGAGGAGGTGAAATACCTTAGCCATGAATCCCTAGACTATCTCAAGGATGAATGGGCTTTTAAGTCTTCTCAATGGACTCCACCAGGATCACTCAACCTCAACGGCTATTCAGACGAAGAAATCAGACTCTATTTAGATAAATTGTGGGTGGCAAAGGATCCATGATGAGCTTCACTAGACCATCCCTGATTTCCTTTTGTGGATACTCCAGTTAGGTTAACTTCAATCTATTCTCTGATAGCGGTATTCCTCTAAAAACCGTTATCTATCCACACCGTATGTGGATATGGCACAAACGGTAGAACCAGCTCTGAGTCATGTGCGAGAGAGAGTGTGGCGTTGTCGGCTCATGTACAAAAGAAACAAGCGGGAACAAAGTTTAGAGCGTTTAGTCTCCAGAGTTTCGATTCAATAAGAACTATTTTCCTAAAAGGAGTCCATAGGATACGTAATTTACTATATTCCAGAAGACCAACAATGTGATTGTTGAGTACGACATGCCTAGTTTCTTGAAAAATAGTTTATCAAGGATGAGCGCATGGAAAACAAGTATCAAGCTGCATGAGAAAGTCTTACACTCATGCAGAACGAAGACTGATAGGAACAAGTGAACCAAATCAGGGCTGACAATAAGAACACTACCCTCTCTCCCACCTCGCTAGGATCGAAGATAGATGTTTCCCGTCCCCGTGAAAGATACTTAAGTATTGTTTCAGAGGAATGTAGATAGGAAATGTTCCTTCGTAGGTATGACGTGCTCATTAGTTGATTGATCTCAAAAACCTCACCAACACAGGCGGGATAATCAGCATATCGACTGTTCGAGACCAATGCGCTAGAGCCCAATGCCCAGTCTGAAATTTGACATCGATTTGCACTCAAAAACAGTCTCGCCGACCTTGGTAGATCCAAGAAAGGTTATGAGTAGCCCTAATTGATGTAACTGGGATCTTTCAAGAGACAAGATTGACGTGCAGATGGGAATGTGTTGGAAGACATTCAAGGCCTTAGATTCGTGGCAAAGCAGGTTATAGTCAACGCGAAGGCATAGCACTATCAGGCATACTTTTCACCTCCAGTAGCTATCGCTAAAAATCCAAAATCCGCCACATTTGCTTGCTGATAGCAGCCTTTTCGATTTATGAAAATATTGCGCCAATCTATGGATGTGAACGGCATTCCTAATGATATCTGAGGAAGATAAAGTCTATATGGATACAGCCGCTAGGTTTCACATCCTCATTGTGATGCTCGATACAAGCGTTTTGCAACCCTGCCAAATAGGTCCCATATATGGACTAAGCAAGCACTCGAAGCTGGAACACTCGTTTCAATGATGTTGATCAAAAGTGTTTGGTTTCTATTCAAAAATGAAGAGGCAACCATGTATTGTTTTCAAAAAGGGTCAGTGTGGAGCGCTGTTTGTCTTCCTCGTATTGTACGGTGGTGGACATCCTCCCTATTGGAATGATTTTCCCATGTTGACATCATGTCAAGATGGGTGTCTAAGAAATTCTCCATGAAAGACCTTAGGTGAAGATCCTTTATTCTAGGAATAAGAGTTCTATAGGGATTTAGACCGAATAGGTGCTAGGACTTTCACAGAAGATGTACATAGAGAAATACTAAAGAGGTTAGTATTGGAAAACTCCTAAGAGCGGCGATTAATACCCTCAGACATGGTATTCATCTCCAAGAAGATGTGCCCCAGCACACCTTGAGAAATAGAACGCATGAACAAAGATCCCTTATGCTCTGCATGGGGAGCCTCTGTATGCCATGCTATGGTACACGGAGCCTTGTATAGCCATGCTTGTGCAGTTTACAAGCGATATCAGTCAATCCAGTGTGAAAACACTGGACTTCTGTGAATTATATCCTTAAAGTATTGAGAAGAACTAAGGATAGATGCTGGTCATTTGGTAACGGCGAGAACTCTTGGTTCTAGGATCACAGACTCGGCTTCATGTCTGATATAGCATGATCTGAGTTGACTCTGCAGACTGTTTGTGTGGAAGAGTTTCAAGCAACGCGATACCACCTCATCCGCGATTACTGAAAAGGGTTACGTCGAGTCAGAGAGATTCAAATCGCAGATATGTTGTAGACCACTTACAAAGCCGTGGGCCAGCAGAGACGAGCCACTTAAAGATGGGACTTAGACTTGTAGCCAATGGCTTAGGACAAGTGGAGATTGTTAGATAATATGTTGCCTTAGAAGCAGAATTGGGAACTGTAATACACTTCTAAAGGCAAATTTAATTTTTTGAACTAAAGCAATAAATGGGTTATTTTCTAACAATGTGTATTTAGGTCTGTTGATAACATCCTTTGAGTTAATGGTATGAGTAATTCATATTTCAAGATTGGAAATTTAGACTATTGCAAAACTCATTATTAATCATAAATTTGCTCCTGGACCAATAGGATCATCACCGAGGATGGTGATTGATCTTGAGAAGTTGGTGTCATCGCTTCTCTTTAGTAATGATCTTTGAGATCTACGGTGTGGAGACACCAGAAAGCAGAGTACGATACTCGTTAGAGAATGAGGCAGTGAGCTGACCACCTTTGAGTAGTTATATTAGGAGTTCTACGTTTCTTCAATGACTGACTCGATGCTGCTAAAGTAGTGGATTGGGTTCTTTGACACTAAGTATGCTATCGGCAAGTTCACGTCGTGGTGGTCGTGTTAATAGTTTCTTGACTATCACCTTATCGGTCTCCTTAGCCATATGGTAACACCTGAGTGATGTGGTATGACCATGTTCATTGTAGGAATGGATTGCATCCAGATGAATCATATCTACTCGGTGGTTAGGGCAGTTAGCCTTCATGATGACTATGAGAAATCAGTCCAAAAAATCCATGGCATGTATAGAGTGAAAATAGAAAGATTCTATTTGTTTTCACATGGGACTCGATATCGAATGATTACATATTATGAAGAAACTAGGGTTGACGAGTTCACCTTACCTAATCTGATACGGGCTCAGATAGAAGAATAATACATAGTAGCTGCACCAATGAGGTTCACATTCAGCTCGATGTGGTTGCCACATATACTGCTAGGTTCACTGGTGGTTTTGGGAGCATTAGAATGATTTTAGATGATCGCATCATTCTAGCTGTTCGAATCAGAAGAGTTCTGATCCATCGAAGGAGTTTCGATGATGTCGATGATAGAGATCATGAATATCCCATTTACCATACAGAACTGAACCTAACTGGGTCACACAAAAGGGTTTGAATCTGGTGATCATCAATTGACTGATCTAGTTCATTAATCTGAATGAGATTCAATTAGGTTCAAGAAATCATGCTAGCACTCGATTGAACCTAAAGTTCTTCTTTTCTATTATAATAAGTTGTCCTGTCTGAGCCAAAGAAGTTGTTGATCAAACAGAGGCCTTCATATGGTCTGGACAGGAGGTTGTCCAAGTCAGAAAAGGTTGTCTTATTTTGTAAGAACACTACCTGCAATTTTGGTCACTGCCATTTCTTGTTCTTTGACTTTTTGGTCAAAAGTTCTACCTTTGATGTCAAACGTTGACCGTTGATACTTGAATTTTGACCATGTCATGCAACCTATTGGAGAGCTGGTGGGGCCTGTACCCCTACCAGAACCTGGCAAGGAGAAGGGCGCATGCCACCCTAGGCGTGTGCCCAAGTTGGAGCGCCTAGGAGTCCTTGTGGACAAGGACTCATCTCCTTTTTGGATTCCAATTAGAGTTCTTCTTAAGAACCAACTTTGACTTGGCTTAGGCACCCTCTAGGAGGAATCCAGGGACTCTATTCCACCAATCAGATTAGATCTGATTTCACAAAGGGTTGTGATTGGTTGGAAGAAGAGGAGTTGGATCACAGCTAGTCTATAAATAAGACCCTGTATCAACAGATTGTATGAGATACAGAGATATGATATGATCATAGTTTCTCCATGCCCAAGGCTGCCTCTTCCCTCCTTCTCCACGTCATAGTCTCTATCTCCCCTTGCTCTCCACGTCAAAAGGAGTTTTGGACCTTGGTTGTGCGATTTAGATCAAAGAAAGGCGATCAAAAATAAAAGCTGTGCTGCTGCAAAGGACGACTGCTCATCTTCAAAAGAGTTTTAAAGAT
The DNA here is from genome assembly GCA_006176705.1 of Cocos nucifera. Classification (NCBI taxonomy): domain Eukaryota; kingdom Viridiplantae; phylum Streptophyta; class Magnoliopsida; order Arecales; family Arecaceae; genus Cocos; species Cocos nucifera. The sequence continues at coordinate 12,802 of QRFJ01005230.1, read as the reverse complement.
CCTCCATTAGATCCAGATCTAATTTTTGAAGGCATGATAGAGAAGAAGAGGATCTCCAGATCCAACCCGAGTGGATACCGGTAGAGGCCAGGCGCTTGCGTGGCTAAGATCCAGAACCTTCCGCTGCAAACAGGATCATCAACAGGATAATAGGATTACCCAGATCAGGTAAATTAAATTTGATTTAATTTATCTTTTAATTTTATTTTATTAAAATAATAAGAATCAGATCTGAAACATATCAAGATCTGATTGGGATCAAAAGAAAATTTTTTGAAATATATCTCTTGATCTGATCAGATCTGAACGAACCTGGACCGGGAAATCAGTTTTCCCTTCAGGGCCCGCACATCTACAATGGTGGAAGACCTCAGACTTAATCTTTTCTTAGGAAGAATTGATTCAGATCTCATTAAACTAGACTTATCATAGTCATAACAATTATGACTAACCTAGGGGCATGGGTTAGCTCAGATTATTGACCACCTCAAATCAGAACTGAGTCAATAGATATGGCCAGATAAGTGAGATCGGTGGAAGGGATATGCCATTAACTCGTACAAGAACACATTCAGGTCGAGTAGCTCCCAATTAAAAACCAATCGGTCATATTTGCCAAACTTACCTTAGACACCAAATTATTGAGCCAAAACCAATTGGGTTAGCCTACAATTCAGACTCTAACATCTGATCCTAATTAGGTCTTGCCTGATCATGACTTGATCTTGACCCAGACTTAATCCAATTACACTGGTCAATTTAAGCATTGTTGATCCCATCTAACCACTCTTGATTCGGTTTGGATCAACCGCTTAACTAATTGAGCTACCTAAGCCCGAATCTAGTATTATGAATATGTCTTAGATCTGAAATTCTCAATTTTAGATCTAATTAATATTCCATAATCTTAATTCTTAATTAAGTAGGGTTCATAAATGAAATATGCACAATAAATCCTAGGGTTTCAGGATCTAGGATTTTGTAGAAAGTAAGTTTTGAATTTCTGATTAAGGATGAACGCGTAGCACCCCTACATGTCATAAGAACACCCCATCGGATAGAAGGAGAGGATTTTTAAACCCTTCTTCATTCTTATGATTGGACGGCTAAGTGGAATGCCTTAATCAGGAATATGTAATACTACAAAATAGTTTTAGATCTATATCATATATCTCATATATAAATTAGATCTAATCATGGCATATTTTGTATACATCTCATGTATCAAATCATGCATGTTTTCAGATCTAAATTATCTAATAATAATCTAAAAAATTAGATTTAAATTGATCTTATCAAAATAAACTCTAATCTAGATAACTATGTAGAACTATTCTACAACTAGTCTAGACATCATCAATCATATCTCATATAATGTTAAAATTAAATAATTTTATTTACTATTTTTAGATGTTATTATAATAATTAATATTAAAAAAAAATGTTAAATAAAAGTCTAAAATATGATTTAATTAAATTAAATTATAACATGCAAGATATTCTATAGAACATTCTATTTTAAGGAACTATGCATGCCATATTTCTAGATCTGTAGATCCAAATCATTTAATTTTTAATTTTCTGATTTTAGATCTGAATCACATCTCATATGAATCTTAAAATTACTTTATTTTTTTATTAAAAAATAATTAAAATTAGATCTAAATACTTTTAGAACCTTGGCTCTTGATATCAGATAATGAAGGAAAATCCTTGATTTCTCAGGACCAGGTTCATTCAGATTATTGATCGGATATCAAGAGATATATTTTCAAAAACTTTTCTCTTTGATCTCCAAATTAGATCTGAGATGTTTTTTATCTAATTTTTATTATTCTAATAATTAAAATAAAATATAAATAAATTAAATTAGATTTAATTTATCTTGATATAGGATAATCCTATTATCCGTTGATGATCCTGTAAGCAGCGGAAGGTTCTGAATCTAGCCATGCAAGTGCCTGGCCTCTACCGGTGTCCACTCAGGTTGGATCTAGAGATCCTCTTCTTCTCTATCATATCTCTAAAAATCAAATCTAAATATGATTTGGAGGATCCTCAAAATAGCTTTCGAAGATCAGCAGTTGTCCTTTGCAGCAGTGCAGCCTTCTAGCTTTCTGTCGCCTTTCTCTCCCCTAGATTGCACCAATTGAGATTCCAAACTTCTTTAGGCATGGAGAGGAGAGGGAGAAGATGAACTTGGCATGGAGGAGGAAGAGAGAGGCAGCCTTGGGGCGTAGAGAATTGTTCTCATCTTTGAGTTGGGCGTAGGATCTTATTTATAGACTATGCATGATCCAACTCCTCTTCATCCCAACCAATCACAATCCTTTGTGAAATCATATCTAAATCTGATTGGTGGAAATAGAGTCCCTTGGATTCATCCTTAGATGGTTCCTAAGACCAGTCAAAGTTGGTTCTTAGGAGGAGTCTAATCAGAATTCAATAAGAAGATGGAGTTCCTATCCAATAGGGACTCCTTGGCGCCTTAAGCTTAGGCGCACACCACCCTTGGCGTGCGCCCTCCTCCTTACCAATTTTTGGCAGGAGGACAAGCCCCCACCAGCTCTTCAATAGGTGTGTGACATGTGGATAGAAGTGAAAGTGTCAATGGTCAACATTTGACCATTCAAAGGTCAACTTTTGACCAAAGTCAAAGGACGAGAAATGACAGGTGATCAAAAATGGCAGGTATTATCTTACAAAATAAGACAATCCTTTTCTGATCTGGACAGGCTCCAGTCAGACCTAGTGAAGGTCTTTGATCGAGCACAAATTTCTTTGGCTCAGTCAGGACAACTATTTATGATAGTAAAAGAAGAACGTTAGGTTCAATCGAGTGTTAGCATGATTTTCGTGAACCTAATTGAATCTCATTTAGATCAATTGAACTGGATCAGTTCAATTGATGATCATCAGATTCAAACCCTTATTTGTGTGATCCAATTAGATTCAGTTCTGTATGGTAATGGGATATGTCATGATCTCTATCATCGACATCATCGAAACTTCCTTTCGATGGATCAGAACTCTTCTGATTCGAACAGCTAGAATGATCGATCATCTAAATCATTCTAATTGCTCCCAAAATCCACCAGTGACACCTAGCAGTATATGGTGGCAACCCATCAGAGCTGAATGCGAACCTCTTAGTGCAGCTACCTGTGTGATTAAGTTCTTCTATCTTGAGCCCCGATCAGATTAGGGTTAAGGTGAACTCGTCAAACCCTAGTTTCTATCATATGATGTAATCATTCGATTCAAGTTCGATGTGAAAATCTAAATAGAAACTCTTTCTATTATTTCACTCTGCCATGGCCATGGGCTTCTGGACTTGATTCTCATGATCATCATAGGGCTGCTCCTCTACCACCGAGGTAGATAGATTCCATCTTGATGCAATCCAGTTCCTATAATGAACATGCTATAGCCAACATACACCTCAGGGTTTCCGAATGGCTAGGAGACCGAGTTATGGTGTAGTCAAACTATAACACCCTCAAGGTGAACTATCGATGCACCTCAGGTCAAAGAACCAGACACACCACTGCAGCATCGAGTCAGTCATTGACGAGAAGGTAGACTTCCTAATGACTACTCGAGGTGGTCACGCTCAGTGCCCTCATTCTCTAACGAGTATCTGTACTCTCGCTCTGGTGTCTCCACACCGTAGACTCAAGACTCATCTACTAAAGAGAAGCGATTGTACACCAACCTTTCGGATCAATCACCATCCTCATGATGATCCTATGGTCGGGAGCATTTTATGAGTTAACAATGATTATTCATGTCTTAAATTTTCAACTCTTGAAAATATGAATTATCATTACCATTAACTCAAAGGATGTATCACAGACACTAAATACACATATGTGATAGAAAATAACCTATTTTATTGATTATAGTCAAAATTATAATTTTGCCCCTAGAAGTGTATTATAAGTGTCAGCCAATTCTGGCTTCTAGGGTACATATATCTAACAGTTTGACTGCTAGAGAGGTTCGAAAAGAGTTCGGCTACTAGAGGAGTTCGGAAGGAGTTCGACTGTTGGAGGAGTTTGGAAGAAGTTCACGATCGAAGCTCTTCTATGATTACCAGCTACATTAGGCTAAGCACTAGACTAGACTTCAGTAGGAGTGGGGTTTATCCCCAATAATAGTCCCCTTACTCCCGAGTTCGAAATTTGAAGGAAGAAAGAAAAAAGGCGACCATCGAAGTCCAGTCTCAGGTACCCACGCTCGTCAAGATGAGATATTTTGGTGCTTACCGTGTTGGCACCAAAACTTTCTAAGTCTGAAATGAGTTCGAAAAGATGGCCCTTCAAATCTTCCGTAGAAACTCTGCCCCAGGTTCGGTGCCATAAAGACTCTGCTCATCGCCACTCCTTTATCATGATGAGTGGGACACGCGGTGCACGCTGATCAGCCGAAGTTGATCCGCAATCATAATTGCCTCGGGCTAACTCCGACTATTTAAGGCCTTCTCCTCTCCTCTGGAGGCCATTCTTGCCTGAGTCTTCTCCCTCCTTCGATCCCTATTCATCTTCTTCCCAAGGATCCTAGCCTCCTTCCTCACCTTTTCGAGCTCTGGATATCCTTTCGGCTGGTTCTCATCGCATCGATCATCCTTTCTTTCTTCCCAGATAGCTTAGGTCAGTTTCCTAACTCTTCTCCTAGGTTATTTATGCTTTTTCTTTCTAGCTTTTTGCTCCTCCAATTTTTTGGCAACAACATTTGCCCTTCATTTTTTCTAATTTTTTGAGGGTTTTCTCAGAATTTTATTTTGATTCGAATGTCTTCCGAAACCTCCCACTCCAGCAGTTCTTGGGGCTCACCTGGACCGACCTTTCTTGATCCCATACCCCAAGCTGAGGTAGATCCTAGGAACATGTCCCACTTGTCCTTCATTCAAGACACCATCCCATCTATTCTTACTTTGGACGATCTTTCTCTAATTCGGATCCAATATGGAATCCCTCTAGAATATGATCTTGAACTCCCTGGCTCTGATGATCGAGTCAGCTCTCCTTCGGTCGGCCGATTTTATTTGTATTTAAAAACTTTGCATGCCAGGCTTAGGCTCCCACTACTCCCTTTTGTAATCGTCCTCTTCCAGTTCTTAAATATCTCCTTCGCATCTGTCATACCGAACTTCTTTTGGTTCGTCATAGATTTTCTTTCCCTCTGTCGATTAGCCGAGGTCCAGCCGAGCATTTTGCTCTTTAAAAATTTCTACACCTTCAAGCACCATCCTTTCGTGAGGGACTGGAGGTACTTTTTCCTCTAGTTCGACAAGAAGGGATTATTGAAAGGTGCCCCTTCTTTCGTTCATAACTAAAAGTAAAAGTACTTTTTTGTATATTGTCCAATCCTACTCTTAGATCTTCTTCCTTGGGATTATATTAGGAAGTCAGTTCGTCAAGCTCCTAGCTTAGGTGGAGCCGACCTTGATTCTTCCAATAAACTCAAGGCATACCAAACTCCTCTCCTTCCCATCCTCCTAAAAGAACAAACCTTGTTCAACCTAGGTTTGAGTCATCTTGATCCTACTGGTACACCTTTTGCTTTTTGAATTCACACAATTTTGCACATGTATTGCCTTTGATCGCACTTCTTTTTCTATTGTAGAAATGGATACCAAAGCCATTGAAATGCTTACCAAAGGGCTTTACACCAAGAAGAGAAAAGAGAAGGCATCAAGCGATAGTTCAAAGAGGATGAAGGTCGACGATTCCGACTCTGCGGTCCCCACCTCCACTATCATTGCACCCGAGGTCATCGCCATCATCAAAGTTGCCTTAGCTATCAAGGTCAGCACCGCTGGCATGGGCTCCATGCCTTCGGGTCCTTCCAATAGGGATTGGGCTTTGGAGCCCCCTACTGAGGGAGAGGTAGGGGAAGGAAGGAGAAAGAAGAAAGCTATCACCAAGATGTCCCACAAGACTCGCCTTAGCGGGGCGGATGGTGATAGTGACGAATGAGGGGAGGATCCCATCGATAATTCAAAGATCATCTGGGATCTAACCGATAGATTTGCCATTTCAGAGGTGGTGGACCACATGGCCGATCTTGACCCGCTGCAGCTTGCTTGGAGTTCTCTTGAAACCGTCCTCAAGATAACTATTCTATCGCTCAACCTTTCTGCTCCTCTCTTTTCTTCTCCCCTCTTTTTTTTTAACATCAACCATTTGTTGCAGTCGGATCACCAGATGCTTGCCTACATCAAGAGGGCACGCCGTCAGGAGGTGGAAGCATAGAATATCCAAGAGGGCCTTCGAGCCGAGATCTGCCATCTTCAAGAGAAGGTCAACGAGATTGAGCATTCTGCAGAGGTGAAGGTGACGAACATTGGGAGTCTTCATGGGGTGCTTCGAAAGAAGGAGTACATCTCGACCAGACTTAGGGCTGTGCTAGGCCTAGAGGAGGAGAGGAGGAAGGAAGTGGAGAATAAGGTCGCTGAACTGGAGGCTCGAATGGCGAAGTCGATGACCCAGGCTGTGGAAGAGTTCAAGGCTTCTTCTGAGATGAGGAACCTAAATGTCGAATTCGGTCAGGAGACGTTCATCAAGAATTTTGAGCTTTGTGAAGGTAGGGTGGCTTGGAGGTTCTCCGAACTCAACCTTGGCTTTCTGGAGGAGGAGGAAGACGAGGCAGATGTGGGATCATCCGATGCTCCAGTCGATCTTCCCTTCGTTGAGCCTGTGTTTGGTCCATCTAAGTCTACCACAAAAGCATCCGAGCTAGTTCAGGCACCCGAGGTAGTCAAAAGTGCTCTGGTTCTGCCTTCCATCACCCCTCCTAAGGTTGAAATCCTCGAGTAGTTGTACATTTTGCTTTTTTGATCCTTTTTCGCTTTGTACTCAAAATTTCTGATTAAATCAAAGTGGATTTCTTTTTTATTCATTCCTTTGAGTGTTTTTCATACCTTGAATGTAGTCTCCCATTGATGCTGACCCACTACCTTACGGGGTTCCCCTGAAACCCTTAATAAAAAGCCTAAAGAAGAAAGTCCATCAGTTGAAGAAGAAGTTAAAGAAGAGAGAGGATGACCTTCGAGCTTTGCAGAAAAATGCTTCAGAGGTGACTAAAGAGTTTACTCACCTCCAAATCTTGTACATGAAAGATGCCACTAGTTTCAACATTCAAAAGGGGAGCTTCGAGATGAAGCTAGCTGAACTTTGATAGAGTGCGAGCGACAAATCCTGAGCATTGATGGAAAAGATCGGCTCTCTCAAGACTTAACTCATGGCGACGAATGAGAAAGTTTAACTTCTGAAGGGGAGCTCATTGTGGTCCTCCGATAAGGCATAGTTTGAGTGGGACTGGTCGATGAGGTTCTCCGCACTTCAAAAGCAGCTGCACGATGCTGAGCTCACATATGAGACTTACCGACTAGGCTGGAGTGGTAGGATGTTTGCATTAGAACAAAAGCTTCGTGCCTCCAACAATGAAGTAGCCCGACTTTAGCGGCAAATCGATGACGGCTTTCGGGCTGGTATGAGCAAAGGCTGAGGAGGTTGCCTCTTTGAAGAGGACCATCGGAGAACTCTAGGAGTTGGTCGGTGTGGAAAAGGTTGAGGTGCAATGACTGAAGCTCGAACTGGCCTATGAGAGTCAGGTTACCAAAGATGCGGAGGTCGAGTCTGAGGTCCTAAGGAGGAGGCTGCGAGAGTCAAAAGAGAACTACTATCGAGCCAATAGGATGTTTCGTGGCAATATGATGAGGTGGAGGGAGCCCGAGGATGAGGTCGATCATCTTAAGGAATCCCTGGTAATGGTCACCAGCTCGAAGTCTGAGGAGTTTGGCCCTTCTTAGGATTTCGATGACCTTTCTCTTTTTCTTTTTGTTGGTGTAATTGATCTCGTCGACCTATGTTTTGCATGTAATGAACTTACTTTCATAATAAAATGGTACTTTTTCGTTATTTCTATTTAGCACGAATTCAGGGCTAGTTCGTGACTTTACTTTCTTCACTCCATTTTTCTCTACGTCGCCTTCTCACAAAATGCTTATTGTGGATGCCGAGCTGGGATCTTTTTTGCGAATCAAGATAGGGTCCTTCTTTTCATATTTGATGTAGTCAGGTTGTCATAGAAAGAACACGTATAAGGGTTTTCTGCTAGCTTCTCCTTTTCCCTCATGTTTGGTCAATGAGGTCCTAGCTTTTGCTCTCGTTAGGATGAGGTTTTCCTTCTATTCTTAACATGGCTTGTGGGGCACGTTAGGATTGTTGGTAAAGCCTTTTTCCCATCTCGTCTTCATTTAACGAGGCCTTCGACTTTGGTTACGCTAGGATGAGATTCTCCTCCTGTTCCTAATGGATTATAGGGACACATTAGGGTCATTGGTAGGGCCTCTCCCCTCATCTCATCTTAATTTAACGAGACCTTCGACTTTGCTCACGATAGGATGAGGTTCTCCTCCTTGTTCCTAATGGGCTGTGGGGGCACATTAGGACCATTGGTAGAGCCACTTCTCCCTCATCCTCATCCTTAATTTTAACGGAGGCCTTCGACTTTGCTCATGCTAGGACGAGGTTCTCCTCCTGTTCCTAGCCGGCTGTGGGGGCACATGAGGACCGTTCGTCCTCGCCTCTCCCCCCATCCCGTCCTTTGTGGACGGGGCCTTCGACTTTGCTCACGCTAGGACGAGGTTCTCCTCCTGTTCCTAGCCGGCTGTGGGGGCACATGAGGGCCGTTCGTCCTCGCCTTCTCCCCCTCATCCCTCGTCTTAGTTTTAACGAGGCCTTCGACTTCGCTCACGCTAGGATGAGGTTCTCCTCCTATTCCTAATGGACCACTTTAGGTTGCTTCAGGGAGATATTTATCATCATGCAATTTGAGCCAGGAAGTAATAAAAATAAAAAAAATTTATTGAAGAAAAGTTACTAGTAGTACATTTTTAGATTTTTTTGAATTCCAAGGCTGTGGAAGTGTTATTCCTTCGAGCTCCTTCAAGTGATAAGTTTCGAGCTGGACGACCTCCTCTACTTTATGTGGACCTTTCCAATTTAGGGTGAGCTTTTCTTGATTTTGAGGTTGCAAAATGAACGCTCGTTGGAGTACCAAGTCCCCCACCCTAAATGCTTTGCTTTTTACTTTAGAATTATAATATCTGGCTATTCTTCGTCTATAGGCAGCCATCTAAACGTAGGTTTTTTCTCTTTTTTTCTCTAGTAGATCAAGGTTGTCTCTGAGGTCTTGTGAGTTACGTTGCTCACTGAAGACCATGACCCATGCTGATGAAAGTTTAAGCTCGATTGGGATGACTGCCTCTATTTCAAAGGCCAAGGCGAATGGTATTTTCTCAGTCGGTAGCCTTTGAGTAGCTCGGTAAGCTCAGAGGATATGGCAGAGTTCATCCACCCAAGTTTCTCTTGCTCTTTCAATCCTTGCCTTGATGCCCTGTAGTCAAATTCTATTGGTCACCTCTGCTTCACAATTTGCCTATGGATGGGCCACTAACGTGAAGTGATGGAAGATGTTTAGATCTTCGCAGAACTCAGTGAACTTCGTTCCAGCAAACTATCATCCATTATTTATTATAAGAGTTTGGGATAGACTAAACCGATAGACGATTAACTTTCAGATGAAGTTCTGTACCTTAGCCTCAGTAATTTTTGCTAATGGTTCGGCCTCGACCCATTTGGTGAAGTAGTCAATCACAATCAGAAGGAACTTTCGTTGTCCGGATGCCATTAGAAAGGAGTCAAGTATATCCATTTTTTGCAACATGAATGGCCAGAGTGCATTTAGTGGAGTAAGCTCGAAGGCCAGCTGTCTTTGTAAGTTTGCATTTCTCTGATAGTGGTCACATGTTTTGACATACTCTATAGAGTCATGGTACATGGTCGGCCAATAGTATCCCTACTGAAGTAGCTTTTGTGACAGGGATCTAGCTCTTATATGATTTTTGCAAATCCCCTCATGTACTTCCCATAATGCAAAGTCGGTCTCTGAAGGTCGAAGACATCTCAAGAGCGATAGAGAATATAACCTTTTATACAGCTTGCCTTCATACAGTACATACCAAAAAGCTTGATTTCTGAGTTTTCGAGCCTCTTTCAGATCATGAGGAAGAGCTTCATCCTTGAGGTAGGCAACAAGCAGGTCGATCCAGCTTGGCTCATGCTCAACTTGCAGAGCAAACTGCGACTCCTTCGAGCTTGGGCACTTTAGAATTTCAAAAAATACTTTCTTGGGTAGTTCGATTGGGGCCAAAGTGGTCAATTTAGAGAGAAGGTCGGCTCTCATATTTTCTACCCTTGGAATCCGTTGGATGCTAAAACTACTGAAGGCCAAAGCCAAGTTCTTTTCTTTCTCAAGATACTTCATCATGCTTTCCTCTCGGGCTTCATAACTGCCGCTAACCTATCCAACCATCAGTTGAAAATCACTAAAAATTTGGAGCCGGTCTGCCTCTAACTCTTTTGCTATCTTTAACCCAGCGATCAGAGCTTCATATTCGGCCCCATTATTAGTTGCTGGGAATTTGAAGCGTAGTGCATATTCGATGATGACTCCCTTAGGATTATCCAAGACTAACCCTATGCTTGCTCCAGCAGCGTTGGATGAGCCATCCACATACAGGACCCAAAAACCTTTAGAAAGGTCGGTGCTGTCTTCGGGCGGGCTTGACAGCACCATGAAATGCTGGTTTCATTTTGTTCAGGCTTAGCTTCATCTGGAATGGTGTATTCTACTATAAAATCTGTTAATATCTGGACCTTGATCCACGGCTAGGGTCGATAATTGATATCAAATTCTATGAACTCGATTGCCCATTTTGCGATTCTTTCGAAGGCATCCACTCAGTGAAGTACTGCTTTGATTGATTGATCCATGAGGATAGTTATGGTGTGCCCCTAAAAGTAAGGTCAGAATCTCCTGCCAATAATTAGAAGAGAGTAAGTCAATTTTTCTAATTTAGAGTACCTGATCTCTGCATCCCTTAGGATCCGGCTTATGTAGTAGATCGATCGCTGCACTTTCATTTCCTCCTTGACTAGGATCGTTGCTAGGGCTGCCAGGAAGACTGCTACGTCCAAGAATAATTATTCTCTAGGCTCAGGCTTTGCCAGTAATGAGGATGAGCCAACGTAGTTTTTAAGCTCCTTGAATGCTCTTGGTATTTCATCATCCAGCAAAATCTTCAGTTGCTTGAGAACTTGAAAGAAGGGCATGCATCTTTCAGCCGATCTCAAGATGAAGCAATTTAGGGATGCCACTTTTTTAGTCAGGCACTGAACTTCTTTAATTATTTTTGGAGCAGTCATCTCCTGAATAGCCCAAATTTTCTCTGGATTCACTTTAATCCCATGCCTCGATACCACGAATCCCAAAACCTTCCTCGAAGTCACACCGAAGGTGCACTTGGTCGGGTTTAGCTTCATCTTGTACTTCTTAAGTGCGTTAAAGATCTCTTCGAGGTCGGCAATGTGATTTGTTGAGGCTCAGCTCTTGATGAGCATGTCGTCCACATACACCTCCATGTTTCGATCGATCTGCTTCTTAAAGATTTTGTTGACCAAGCACTGGTATGTTGCCCCTACATTCTTGAGTCTAAAAGATAGAATCTTGTAACAGTAAAGACCACGATCAGCAACAAAAGTAGTTTTCTCCTCACCCTCTAGCGCCATCCAAATTTGGTTGTAGCCGAAAAAGATATCCATGAAGGTGAGAAGCTCGTGGCCCGAGGTTGCATCCACTAGTTGATCAATCTTGGGTAGGGGGTAGCTATCTTTGAGCAAGCTTTGTTCAGCTTTTTGAAGTCTATTCACACATCCTCCACTTGCCGTTTGCTATTTTGACGAGCATCACATTTGAGACCCGGCTCGGGTAGTTAACTTCCCGGATGAATCCGATCTTGAGGAGCTTGTCAACTTTTTTTGTAATTTCTTTCTGCCTCTTCAGAGCATGGCTATGCATCTTCTCTTTTATTGGCCGACATCTAGGATCAGTAGCCAATCGATGTTCCATGACCTCGACATCAATCCTCAGCATATCCGCTGGGACCTAGGCGAAGACATCCGTGTTTCTTCGAAGGAAGGCAATGAGTTGCTCTCGAACTTCATTCCCCAAGTTGGAGCCGATCTGCATAGTGTGCTCCGCATTCTCGTCGTTTAATGGAACAAAAATGAGATCTTCCATAGGCTCTCCCCACTCCTCCGTAAGGTTGTCGCGGACATCCAATTCATCAACAGGGCAAAGGCCAGGCTGGGTGTTTTTCTGTAGGGCCATGGAGTAACAGTGCCTCGCCAAGGTTTGGTCTCCTCTGATCTCTCCGATCCCATGGCTTGTTGGAAACTTCACTTTCAAATAATATGTTGACACTACCGCTCGAAGTGCATTTAGATCAGGTCGGCTGAGGATCGCATTATAAACTGATGAGGCTTTTACTACCAGGAAGTCCACCTATGCTCTAGACTACCTTGGATATTATTCTGCAGCCACAACCAAAGTTATTATGCCCTCAATCGATACCGCATCACTAATAAAGCCCACCAACGGGGAGTTAATCAACCCCAATCGACCATCAGGTATAGACATTTTAGAGAAAATATCATAAAATAAGACATCTACCAAACTTCCATTATCAACAAGAATATGGTGTACATCATAGTCTGCGATATTTAAAATAATTACAACCGCATCGTTAAGCAGGAACTAAACTCCCTAGGCATCCTCGTGGGTGAAAGTGATGGGCTCCTCAGTTCTCTGCCTCTTCTCGGGCTCTATCAGTCCACTAGCCTCCCCTCTCGAGGTCCCTAGAGATGGTGTTTGATGATGCGAGGGGTGGCCA
>QRFJ01005229.1:0-90266 GCA_006176705.1 Cocos nucifera | reverse complement strand
TGATTTGGTTCCACTTGGTCCTTAGCTCGTTCTTGCTTGTGAGACTTTCTCATCAAGCTTAATCTGCTTTCCAATGCCACTATCTTGAATAAACTATTTTTCAAGAAATATGGCATGTCGACTCACAATCACATTGTGGTCTTCTGGAATGTAGAAATAGTATCCTAATGACTCTTTAGGATATCCTATGAATCGAGCTCTAAAGGACCTAAACTCTAACTTGTCCGCTTGTTGTCTTTTGACATGAGCCGGACAACCCCAAATTCTGAGATGACTCAGACTTGGTTTCTTACCGTGCCATATCTCATACGGTGTGGTAGGAACGGTTTTAGAGGGAACCCTATTCAGTAAATAGATTGAAGTTAATAATGAATGTCCCCAAAGAAAATCTGGGAGGTCTGTGAAGCTCATCATGGATCGAACCATATCCAATAGAGTCCGATTTCTCCGTTCTGAAACCCCGTTGAGTTGAGGTGTTCCTGGTGGAGTCCATTGAGAGACTATGCCATTTTTCCTTAAGATAGTCTAGGAATTCCCGGCTAAGGTATTCACCTCCTCGATCTGATCGAAGAACCTTAATGGGTTTTCCAGTTTGTTTTTTTCTACTTCATGTCTGAATTCTTTGAACTTTTCAAAAGCTTCAGACTTGTGTCTCATAAGATACACATACCCATACCTAGACAGATCATCGGTAAAGGTAATGAAGTAGACAAAATTGCCTCTAGCCGGCACATCGAATGGGCCGCACACATCAGTATGTACTAGGGCAAGGAGATCTGTGGCCCTCTCCCCATGTCCAACAAAAGGGAGTTTAGTCATTTTGCCTTGAAGACAAGATTCACAAGTTGGATATGACTCAAAAGTCAATGGACTCAATAGCCCATTTTTCTCCAATTTGTTAATCCTATCTTCTGCTATATGACCTAATCTCAGGTGCCATAGATATCTGTCGTTTGGACTATCCCTAGGTCGTTTGGCATTCACGTTTGCTCGAATAATGAGCATACCTCCAGAAGGACCTTCCTTCTTGTTCTTCAGGGTGGCCAGGTAAGTAGGGCAGTTCCGCTTCCAATGGCCGTCGCTGTTGCAATGGAAACACTTTCCTTTGCCATCGACCTTCTTCTTCGGTTCTGCCTTCTTCTTCTTTGATCCTTCCACCTTTTGCTTTTTCACAGACTTCTTTTTCTTTCCATAAGACTTTCTTTTGGAAGAAGTCCATTCCATAGCAAGAACTGAGCCTTTAGAACCTTTCATAGAAAGCTCAGCGGTAACCAGCATATTCATCAACTCGGCCAAGGAATTTTGAAGTTTATGCATGTGGTAATTCATGATGAATTGCCCATATGCATCAGTCAAGGATTGCAGAATAATATCATTCTGCAGATCCAAGTCCAACTTCACACCGAGCTTCTCAAGCTCTTCCATGTCCTTGATCATTGTCAGACAGTGATCTTGGACTGACTGCCCATCACGCATCTTAGCCTTAAAAAGTCGTTTCGTGACTTGATATTTGGCTGCGCGACTCTGTTCACCAAACATCTCCTGCAGGTGAGCCAACATTTGGCGAGCAGTCCCGATATCTTCATGTTGGCGCTGGAGCTCATCAGACATCGAGCCCAACATGTAGTATCTGGCCTTATTGTCTTCGTCAATCCATTTTTCCAGAGACGCTCTCTGTTCAGTGGATGGACGAGCTGGTAAGGTGGGAGGGTCCTGGTCCAAAACATGTGTTAACTTCTCTGAACCCAAAACAATTTTGTAGTTCCTGAGCCAATCTTTATAATTGGGTCCAGTCAGTCTATGTGTGTCCTAGGATACGTGCCAAGTGGGTTGGACGCAGACATTTTCCTGTAGAGAGTCAAAGATTCTAGTTAGATACTGTAATTTTGACTTGACCAATTTGTTTAGGGATTTTATTTTTAAACAAATTAGCTCCCACTATTTTCTCGGATCCCTACACTCCCTCTGTAGAGATGCGAAAATCTCCGCGATTGATGATTTCTAGTGGGTGGTGCGGTCTCACCAACTGACTCATCACCTCACCTAACAGTTATTGGTGATGGGTTAGCCAATGAGTGAACAACTCTTGTTCAATGATTCTCTAATCATGGTGCACCCAAACTTGGTCTCTAATTCATGAATCTCACCGTATCCGGAATATTGATCCACTCCTTAGTTAAGTCAGACCCACCATTTGCATAGACTGGGTTCCTAATTGGGTCTCTCACCGTATCCGGAATATTGAGCCCAACTCATCCTCCAGCCCATAGCATCCAATGCCTAATAGACATGGTTGCGTCTTCCCGGTGCAACTGAGCCACTGTATCCAGCCGAGAACAATCAACCCCGGGAAGGGCCCGCACGTCTACAATGGTGGAAGACCTCGGACTTAATCTTTTCTTAGGGAGAATTGATTCAGGTCTCATTAAACTAGACTTGGCTTAGTCATAACAATTATGACTAACCTAGTGGCATGGGTTCAGCTCGGATTATTGACCACCTCAGATCAGAACTGTGTCAACAGATATGGCCAGGTAAGTGAGACCGGTGGAAGGAATATGCCGTTAACTCGCACAAGAACGCATTCAGGTCGAGTAGCTTCCAATTAAAAACCAGTCGGTCGTCTGTGCCAAACTTACCTTAGACACCAAATTGTTGAGTCAGAACCAATTGGGTTAGCCTACAATCCAGACTCTAACCTCTGAGCCTAATTAGGTCTTGCTTGATCGTGACTCGATCTTGACCCAGACTTAATCCTATTAGGCTGGTCAATTTAAGCATTGTTGATCCCATCTAACCAACTCTTGATTCGGTTTGATCAACCGCTTAGACCTAATTGAGCTACCCAAGCCCGAACCCAGTATTATGAATATGTCTTAGATCTGAAATTCTCAATTTTAGACCTAATTAATATTCCATAAACTTAATTCTTAATTAAGTTGGGTTCATAAACAAAATATGCACAATAAATCCTAGGGTTTCAGGATCTAGGGTTTTGCAGAAAGTAAGTTTTGGGTTTCTGATTAAGGACGAACACGCAGCACCCCTACACGTCATAAGAACACCCCATCGAATGGGAAAGAGAGGGCCTTTAAACCCTTCTTCGTTCTTATGACCGGACGGCCAAGAGGAACGCCTTAATCAGGAACATTCAATACTACAAAACAGTTATAGATCTATATCATATATCTCATATACAAATTTAGATCTAATCAATGGCATATTTTGCATACATCTCATGTATCAAATCATGCATGTTTTTCAGATCTAAATTATCTCATAATAATCTAAAAAATTAGATTTAAATTGATCTAATCAAAATAAATTCTAATCTAGACAATTATGTAGAACTATTCTACAACTAGTCTAGACATGCATCAATCATATCTCATATGATATTTAAAATTAAATAATTTTTATTTGCTATTTTATCAGATGTTATTATAACACTTATAATATCAAAAAATAGTAAATAAGAAGATCTAAAATATGATTTAATCAGATTAAATCAAAGACATGCAAAACTATTCTATAGAACTATTCTATTCTAGAACTAGTCATGCATATCTTCATGTAATCTTAGATCCAAATCATTTAATTTTAATTTTTCTGATTTCAGATCTGATCACATCTCATGTGACATCTGAAATCACTTTATTTTCTAATTAAAATAAAATTAAAATCAGATCTAAACAATTTAGAACCATGGCTCTGATACCAGTTGAAGGGAAATCCTGATTTCCCGGTCCAGGTTCGTTCCAGATCTGATTAGATCAAGAGATATATTTCAAAAATTTTCTCTTGATCTCAATCAGATCTTGATATATTTCAGATCTGATTCTTATTATTTTAATAAATAAAATAAAAATAAGATAAATTAAATCAAATTTAATTTACCTGATTTGGGTAATCCTATTACCCTGTAGATGATCCTGATTGCAGCGGAAGGTTCTGGATCTTAGCCACGCAAGCGCCTGGCCTCTACCGGTATCCACTCGGGTTGGATCTGGAGATCCTCTTCTTCTCTATCACACCTCCAAAAATCAGATCTGGATCTGATCTGGAGGATCTTCAAAACTCTTTTGAAGATCTGCAGTCGTCCTTTTGCAGCAGCGCAGCCTTCTTGCTTTTGATCGCCTTTCCTTGATCTGAATCGCACCAACCAAAGTCCAAAACACCTTTTGGACGTGGAGAGCAAGGGGAGAAGAGACTATGGCATGGAGAAGGATGGGAGAGGCAGCCTTGGGGCGTGTCTAATAGCATTCTCTTTTTTTTAGGGTTGGGCGCAGGGTCTTATTTATAGACCTCTTGTGATCCAACTCCTCTTCCTCTCAACCAATCACAACCCTTTGTGAAATCAGATCTAAATCTGATTGGTTGGAATAGAGACCCCTGGATTCCTCCTTAGAGGGCGCCTAAGACCAGTCAAACTGGATTCTTAGTAGAACTCTGATTGGAATCCAAAAGGGAGGTGGAGTCCTTGTCCAACAAGGACTCCTAGGCGCCTCCTACTTGGGCTCACGCCACCCTTGGCGTGCGCCCTTCTCCTTGCCAGGTTCTGGCAGGGGGACAGGCCCCCACCAGCTCTCCAATAGGTGCATGACATGTGGTCAAAAGTCAAAGGTCAATGGTCAACGTTTGACAGTCAATTTGACCAGTCAAAGGTAGACTTTTGACCAAAGTCAAAGAACAAGAAATGGCAGGTGACCAAAAATGGCAGGTAATGTCTTACAAATAAGACAACCTATTCTGACTTGGACAACCTCCAGTCAGACCATATGAAGGCCTCTGATTGAGCACAAACTCCTTTGGCTCAGTCAGGACAACTTATTTATGATAGTAAAAGAAGAACGTTAGGTTCAATCGAGTGCTAGCACGATTTCCTTGAACCTAATTGAATCTCATTCAGATCAATTGAACTAGATCAGTTCAATTGATGATCACCAGATTCAAACCCTTGTTTGTGTGACCCAGTTAGGTTCAGTTCTGTATGGTAATGGGATATGTCATGATCTCTATCATAGACATCATCGAAACTCCTTTCGATGGATCAGAACTCTTCTGATCGAACAGCTAGAATGATCGATCATCTAAATCATTCTAATTGCTCCCAAAATCCACCAGTGACACCTAGCAGTATATGGTGGCAACCCATCAGAGCTGAATGCGAACCTCTTGGTGCAGCTACCTGTGTGATTAAGTTCTTCTATCTTGAGCCCCGATCAGATTAGGGTTAAGGTGAACTCGTCAAACCCTAGTCTCTGTCATATGATGTAATCATTCGATTCGAGTCCAATGTGAAAATCTAAATAGAAACTCTTTCTATTATTTCACTCTGCCATGGCCATGGCTTCTGGACTTGATTCTCATGATCATCATAGGGCTACTCCTCTACCACCGAGGTAGATAGATTCCATCTTGATGCAATCCAGTTCCTACAATGAACATGCTATAGCCAACATACACCTCAGGGTTCCATATGGCTAGGAGACCGAGTAATGGTGTAGTCAAACTATAACACCCTCAAGGTGAACTGCCGATGCATCTCAGGTCAAAGAACCAGACACACTACTGCAGCATCGAGTCAGTCATTGACGAGAAGGTAGACTTCCCTAATGACTACTCGAGGTGGTCACGCTCAGTGCCCTCGTTCTCTAACGAGTACCTGTACTCTCGCTCCGGTGTCTCCACACCGTAGACTCAAGACTCATCTACTAAAGAGAAGCGATCGTACACCAACCTTCCGGATCAATCACCATCCTCGTGATGATCCTATGGTCGGGAGCTGTTTATGAGTTAATAATGATTATTCATGTCTTAAATTTTCAACTCTTGAAAATATGAATTATCATTACCATTAACTCAAAGGATGTATCACAGACACTAAATACACATGTGTGATAGAAAATAACCCATTTCATTAATTATAGTCAAAATTACAATTTTGCCCCTAGAAGTGTATTACAAGTGTCAGCCAATTCTGGCTTCTAGGGCACATATATCTAACAGATATTTATATTCAATTAGGCCTATTGCTATTCAACATGTAATTCTTCCTTAGAATGAAATTTGAAAGCTTTTTCGGACAATAATGACATTCATTTATAGATGTCTAAAAAAAAAGTTGAACTATTCCCATAGCTAGAACTGGAATAGACCTTCCATCTCCAACATTTAGAAATCACTCATTATTTTCAAATTTTCTACTAACTTGAAGTCCTTACAATGTATTGCAAATATGGACTGAACTTTTGGTATCTAATACCTAGGTAGTAGTATCATAAATAGAGAAGTTATAAGATGTTATCATATAACATCCTTAATCAGCAACTACTTGCTCTCTTCTCTTATTCAGCCTGTTAGAGTAATAGAAAGCAAGATACTGAGGATAGTTCCTCTTCCAATACCCCTTCTCTGTACAACAATCTTTCCGATCTAAGTTATTCTTGGATCTTATATTTAATCTGGGCATAGAGGCCCCAGCATGAACCACTTCATGCTATTGAACAACATTCAACTTTCGATACTTATTATCAAAGTTTGATCCCATAAGTTTATCACTATCTAACAGTGAATGGAGCAATTGTGGTTTGGGTTTAACTATATAAAGAAGAACTAAAAGCCTAATTAGTAATTGATTCATTGAATATAAAGATTTGAACTTTAATCAAAAGATTTCTTCCACTATTTTATTCGAATTGGTAGCCTCTACCTTCAATTCAAAAAATTATCCTAATTTCTTAGTGGATACTAGAATCCACATAGACTGAACATAAGCCTAACTATGGTTGGTCAACCCATGTACATCTAAGGATAGGTTCCTAATCAATTATTTCTTTAAATAATTTTTAGTAATTTAATTTTGCCCCAGGTATCTTTTTAGTAGGCTAGGGCCTCCACCGAAAGTCCTAGTTAGGTCCAATCATTAACATGATCATACTTGATCCATCTAACTAATGAATTATTAAGCCCAACTATGGTTGGTCAACCTAGCCACCATTTAGAGAGATGCGGCTAAGAAATCATATTACGAATGATAATTTTATTAGTGGATGAGCACTAGGCCTATGGGCCTCCAATGATTTTCAACTAACGGACCCATTATCATCCACTTAATGGAAGACCATGATTTAGTTATCACCATAACTATTTTATTTTATGGACCTAAAACTTTTAGAGGATTTAATTATTAAAGATGAGGGAAGGTCAATGAACCAGCTTGTCATGATCCTCTCACTGACTTCACCAAGTCAGCTTAAGGGAGACCATTAATACGCTGGTCTAGGAGCACCTAAATCAGTCATACTGATTTACCTAGCTGACATGGGTCAACTCGAATTATTAAGTGATCTGATCGAAACATAATCTCACCAAGAAGGCCAAGTAAGTAAGATAGATAGGAGGGTCTACCAAAGCTTGCCTTAGACACCATAAAAAATGCTAGGTAAGCGTGCTATCAATTAAAACCACTGATCGTATATGCCAGACTTACCTTAGACACCAACTGATTAATTAGTTTCAATTAGATCAATCTAATATTTTGGATTAGACCGCTTAGCTAAGAATCAAGTCTATTTGGTTCTTGTTAAAGATATGGACTTGACCAACTACAACTATTGTAATTGATCTAGAGAATCCTTGACCTAATCTAAGATAATAATTGATTAGATTTAGTCAATTCTCTAATTAAGTCCATTCTTTAATCTAACCTTAGGTCTAACCCAATTAATGGACCTAATCTCCACTAACCCATTAATCCGATGTGTTATGATTTGTGTCTTAGGATCTTCAATTTACAATCCTAGATCCTAATCAAACAACTTGTTAATTCTTAATTAAGTTTTGGGCTAAGATTTGGGGTTCAGCTTTTCGAAAATAATTTTCATGTTTGTAAAATATTTTTATAACATGGTTCTACCAACCAAGTTATATGTTTGATTTATAATCAAAATGCAAATAACTTAAGCATGAAACTACTTTAGATCTAATCTAAATAGGTTCATGTAATTGAAATAGTTTCAACGTCAATCATTCATAAATTAACTTAGATAAAATATAATATATTTATGATGATTAAAATTAAACTAAAATATTTTTAATTAGATCATAAAATTTTTTAGATTTAATCTAAAATTTTATGATCAATATTTTAGATTAGCACGTACTAGGACAACCTTTTCACTGTAAGGGATAAACCTTACAGTAGGACAATCTTATAAGATCAATCCATGCAATCTAAAACTTTTATTTTTTAATTTAAAATATTTTAAATCTAATAAATCATAAATAAAATTTGATCATATCTAATAGATTTATGATTAAAATTAGATCTACACGAACTAGGATAAACTTTTCACTGTAAGGGGTAAACCTTACAGCAGGACAACCTTATAGTAGTTCGTGTGATCATAATTTTTAATTTTAAATTTAATAATTAGATTATAAATTTGATTTAATCTAAGAAATAATCTAAATATGCATGTTAATTATGTAATAATCAACCTAGGCTCTGATACCAATTGTCAGAATCAGATCTAGGATTTTAGGACTAGATCTTAAAACTTTTTCAAGATTAGGTAGCGAAAGACTTAAATAAATTAATATTTATTTATAAAATTAAAGAATATTCTAAATCTAAGATTCTATTATATGATTATGGTATGATATTAAATCAAAAATTAAAAATAAAATAAAAGAAAAAGTATTGATCATATCAACATAGATCTACACTAGATCAGAATCATGTAAGTAACAGGAGATCAGATCTTTATTACATGTGTAAGTTAGACATTCTAACTTATTGATCTAAGCTTGAAAATAATGTTGTGAGCTACACACGTATCTAGCCTCTAGGAGTCATCCACACGAGCCCACAAATCACGATCAGAAATCCTATGTAGGAAATCAGCACAGTATGCTAGTATTGTGCTGATCCTTCTTCGACAGTCGATCTAGAACCACCTTCTTCAAATTTTGGACTCTTCAATTTTTCAAAAGGAAGGAGAAGATATTTTGAACTTGAGATACCTCTCAAAAATCTCTAAAGAAGGAGGAAGAGATCAAAGAAAAACCCCAGAAGAAGAATCCTTCTTCCTCTTCTTATTTTCTCTCACCTAGATACCTAGATTGGTGTCTATGAAATCCCCATGCCCCAATATTTTTTCTCCCTAATTTTCACACACACCAAAGATCTCTCAATGTTCTAGAATCTCTCAAAAAATCAGCCCAAAATTCATCCTGTATAGAGAGATATAGAGTCCTTGTTGGGTCAAATTCTTAGACATGGAAAGAACCAATTTGGCAACTAGTTGGGGCACCCAACACTTGGGAGCCCCCTCCTTTCTTTATGCCATGGACCACTAGGAATAAGTGCACAAAATCCTCCTCTTTTCCACAAAAGAATGAGAGAAAAATCAGGGATGTGGATGCCACAAAGCAAGGAGGAGTTTAAGATGCTTAAAATTCTATCTCATAGAATTTAAATCGAAACCAACTCCTAGTTTAACTTGGTTCGCAACCAAATGCCATCTAAGAAATAAGGGAAGGCTTATGGGTGTGCGTGAAGGCCTGGGAAATGTTTTCTCCACATTCAAAATCAAAGAGAAGGGGCCTGGGGGGCATGAGGAGTCAATGGCGCAAGGAATAGGGAGTCCTAGTCATACTAGGACTCCTACTTTGACTTGGTCAAAGTGGTTTCTTAAACCAAATTAAACCAAATGCAAGTCAACCTAATTAAACTAGTCCCTATCCCAATTAAGAACTTTATTAAATTAGATTAAATTAGATTTAATTCTAATTTATTTTTTTAATTAAATTAGAAAATTGGGTTGACCCAAGTCCTAGTTGAACTAGAACTAGTTTTTTCTTGCACTTGGCTTATCCAATAAACCAATTGGACTTGATCTAATCAAGACCAAACCAAATTAAGTTAAATTATATTTAATTAAACTTAATCTCAATCCTTTAATTTAATCAAATTATGCTAATTAGCAATCAAATTGTTAATCGATCCTACTACAATACTTGCACTAGGTTAAACATCAATCGTATGGATCGTTTAACCCTAGAACGATTCTTAATCATTGATCAACCATCCAATCGGATCGTAAACTCTAATGTGTGTGAACTCATAGGTCCAAACCTAAGCTGATAGTATAGAAATAAATTTTTATACTAATTGAAGTAACCATCTAGCAATAGTACCTAACGGTCGGATAGGTCGAATGTGTAGAACAACATTCTTAGAACCCATGTGGATATAGTTTTCATATAATTCATCCTCTTGACCAAAATGCTCATAGGACACCTCAGAGTACAACTGTCAACTCTGATCAGGTTGTCCATATTATATTTTAAAATATCAAATCCATCTTATGGATTACCCTAGCCAAGATTTTGCTATATTAAAATACAGTGATACATTCTTCTCCAACTCTTGGAGTGGTCAATCTCTTCTTGATCACTCACTGACTTCGTAAGTACTTGACTGTGCTTCCATTATAGAATTAAAAATTTAGTTAGTCTGGTACCAAAGCATAGTAAGTTACTTACAAGTCACTAAGGTAATCTTAGGTCTAAAGGACACTTATACCTATATCCCATCAAAGACATTTTCAATAGTAGAATGTTTTGGAGTTGATCACGTTCAATGACAATATACCCCTACATCTCACCTGTATGTCATACCAGTATCTCCACACTCCTTAGTTAAGAGGATAACCAACCTATATGGCATACAGCGATCTATGCTCGATAGACATTGTTGTCCTTATTAATAGCCTACCATTTGGTTGTGAACAATTTTAAGGACTAATCGATAAATCCTCTCTTTATCTAATCTACATAGTCCTAAGGACTTCGTCACAATAATGGAGTTTGTTAGAAGATGAAAAGTTATGATGAAAATATCAAAAATATATTTTATTAATTAATAAATTAATTATAATTATAATGTAGCTCAATTATTAATAGACTGATGATTGGCTTTGGAACACATCTCCCAACAAATACAAGTATAGAATGAGAACAATATAAACAACTCCATGATAAACAGAAGAGACCAAGCTTTTATAGTGGTTCGGTAACAAACTCGGTACCTACGTCCACTCCTTAAGTAAACTACTTGAGAATTCAACTATAATCACTCAATTGATTATAGTTCGATTATTTTTCTTAGGCTCACAATCCAACCCGATTGATTTTGACCTAGGCTCACCAACTATAACCTTTACAACAATTATTTTTTCGAGCTAACAATCAACCCCAATTGGTTTTGACCAAGGCTCACCAATCAAACCTTTACAACTTTCAACTTTAGGCTTGGATCAACCCCAAGTTTCTCACCCCAAGAAACTTGTAAACAAATAAAATATAATCACAATATTTAAAGAAGTTTAGAGAGAAAACTCAATGAAGCCCAAAAAGAAGAGTTTGCAAGATAAAAGGCTTGATTGCTTTGCTCTTCTTCTTAAATGCTTGAAAGAAGTTGGTGAAGCTCTTCAATGCTTGTATCTTGACTTCTCTCAACTTTAGGATGATTGAAAGGACAAGAAATATTCAGAAGAATAGATTCTTTACTTCACTTAATAGCCTTCATAATGAATGCACTTGGTGTATGCTTGAAGGCTCTTGAGTATTGGTTGCAAAAGTTCTTCTTGAAGTTTTTAAATATCTCTTATATATTCCAAGGCTTTTCCACCAATCAAAAATCTTTGAAGAAGCCCCATTTAATGCCCTAGCCATCGGGCACAAAAATCTAGCCGTTGGAAAAAAGTTGGTGCTAAAAAAGTGCAGTTCTAGAAAAAACTAGTCGTTACAGTGACTTAGTCAACTAACCTTATTGACTTAGTCTACTAAGTCCCCTACACCTTAACTTTAGCCTTTTTTGTACTTTCTATCTTCTGTAGTATTCTAAGACATAATCGACTAACTTCTGAGAGTTAGTCGACTAAGTCCCCTAGGTTCAGAAACTTCATTTTTTTGTGCTTTTTGCTTTTGCTATTCTTCGAGACATAGTCGACTAACTTCTGATCTTAGTCGACTAAGATGCGTGCCAAGCATGCCATTTGGGTTTTAATAGCCTTTCTTCTCTAATTTCTTTTGTAGGCTAGATTTTTTTCTTAAACTTGATTTATTTCTCATTAACCATTCTTTTTATGATGTGTAAAGTCATAATTTTCTTCAAGAGCCTCTTGATTGATGATACTCCATTTGATTGATGAAAGTCACTTATATAATTGTAAATGCTTGAAATTTAACTACACATCCTCAAAAATAATATTAGTAATTTAACAAATTATACTTAAATGCTTTTGTTATCATCAAAATCAGTCCAAGGGTCAACAAATGTCCTATTTTTGATGATGATAAAAACTTTTGAGTTTACCTTTCTTTTAAATTTCAAAATAACTTTCATGCAATCAATTAATATGTAATATATTCATTTATGCCATATCAAATTTTATATGTTCCCCTTGAATATAATCACTATGTTCAAATTGAGTTTTAATTTTTGTATTTACTATCCCTTAATGTGTGTCGATTGATTCTTGAGGTTTCAAAATACATCTTCTCATACTTGAATTAATTAAATGCTTGAAATGAGCTTTTTTATATTAAAATTTTTAGATTGCGCTTATATTATCCTTCTCTCCCTTTTTGCCATTATCAAAAAGATAGTTATTGTCAATCAAGAGCAGTACATCAAACAAACGATGTAAGACATCATATGTGCAGAAGAAGGGAAATACGAAGTTTCATTCATATATAAGTAAAGGTTTTAAACATAAATATAAGGCCAAGTTGGCATACATCAAAACATCAAAAGGAGCATAAACCATTATAGACACTACATCAAATACAAAATATATTCTAAGCTCAAGGGTATGCAACTATAGGATGGCCTAATCTAAGATAGTAATAGGATGAGTCTAAGATGATGGATCCATAGCAGCCTAATGATGATGCCTGGCAAGGGCACGTTCCATAGCATGCTCTATCAAAATAGGAAGTCGATCAGATACCTCATCAATCACTTAGTGCACAATACCTTTAACCTGATCCTCCTCAAGCCGGATAGAATGCATAGGCCGAATAGATTATTGTCATCTATAATGTTCCAGACATCACCTAGCTCTGATACCAAATTGTAGACCCATGATATCGCTCAAACACCAATCATCCTTGACATCACAAGCACCGATATCATGTTGTAGAAGCTCCTAATCATTAGCATGGACCTGAAGTAACCTATGACATTCTCTATGAGCAGCACACCACCAATCCTCCACCTAGATCTATGACGGGGTGCCTCCCTCCTTGGACTTGAGGGAGATGCCCCCTTCTCTAGGCCTTCTTCAAGAATCCTAGGGCAGTAACTCTAGAGAGAAGAGAAGAAGAGAGTTGAGAAAGAAATGATCGATATTCAACAGCATTATAAAATCTTAATACAGCCTATGTATTTATACATAGCCATTAGGTTCTACCAAAAAACTCCCCGGCTAACCCAATACATGAAAGCACTCATCGAGCCCATGTACACCTATGTCTCCTATGCTCTCATCCTTTGGATCTAGATCCGACTCATACATGAATTAGCCCCCTTAAGACCTCTCAAACCAGACTTTAAGATCCCTAGGATCATCCCAGACCCTAACCCAAAATAGATCCTTGCGTAACTCTGCCTGCGCACTCAGTCGGCTCAGTCTCAGCACTGAGCCAACTAAGTTCCACTCAGTCGGCTCAGTCTGAAACTGAGCCGGCCCAGTCCTGTGCTGTGCCAGCAGTTACGAATGCGTAGCTCTCTATTTTGCCTATGCATTGAGACATAACTGACCTAGTTTTGGACTGAGCCAACAAACCTACAGAAAATTCTTTTTCTACAGCCTTCAAGCCTCGACTTTAGTTCCTTGCTCCATCTTGTGTTTTGGATCTCCGAAGTACCAACCAAGCCCCTTGAGGCCCTCAATATCTGAATCTTAAGCCTATGAAGAGCTACATGCCGCCTCCACCTTGGAACAACTCCTATCCTAACCCTAGGACCATACCTATCCTAGCCTTCCTGGAGCCCTTACCCTGACTCTGCCCATGGTCTTCCAAGGCTTAGGAGCACCACAAATCCTCACAATCTCCATCTTGGAGCTCCCAAGCGTTGGCAATCCTCTCGGCAATGCCCTCCTGCATGATCACACTATCCCTGCGCACTCGATAGCACTTGTGCAAACATCACCTCTACCAATCTTCTTCAGCTGTTGTGCATCCTTGAGGCCTTTGGGATGACCACCTCCACCGCTGAAGATTTGTGCTTGCACCTCTACACCATCTTGGAATTGTAGGATCCCTTCTGCTTAGCAGCTGCATCATTTTTTTTGGACTTCCCTAGAGAACCCGCAACGTTTCTATACCGGCACTCGCTGCAAACCCTGACATGGTCTCTTCAGAACTATGCCTATCCTCCTGCACAAGCCGTTCCATCTAGAACTATGCATCTTCAATGCTGGTGCTAGGATATTGATCCTCCTGCATCCCTCTGCTCTGAACTCATGTCAAATTCCTCTCCAATTGTGAAGCCACCTTTTTAGAGCTCCACCTATATCTGAAGTCCACCTGATGCAACAGAAGTCGACTCTATCATCAAGTCCCTCAAGGCCAACCATCAAATGCTGCACTGCTGGGTGTCCCGCTGCACCTCGAATACTATCATTGTCCCTTCGTGAAGAAAAATCCTAATTTTTCAGATCAGGTTCATTCAGATCTAAACAGATTAAGAGATATATTTCAAAAAAAATTTTCTTTAATTCAGATCAGATCTAAGATATTTTAGATCTAATTATTATTATTTTAGAAATTAAAATAAAATTAGATAAATTAAATTAGATTTAATTTACCTTGAAGTGGATAATCCTATTACCCGTTGATGATCTTGTAAGCAGCAGAAGGTTCTGGATCAAGCCATGCAAGTGCCTGGCCTCTACCGGTATCCACTCAAGCTGGATCTAGAGATCCTCTTCTTCTCTATCACATCTCCAAAAATTAGATCTGGATCTGATCTGGAGGATCTTCAAAACTCTTTTGAAGATCAGCAGTTGTCCTATGCAGCAGTGCAGCCTTCTAGCTTTCAGTCGCCTTTCTTTGATCTGGATCGCACCAACCAAGAATCCAAAAACACTTTTGGACGTGGAGAGGAGAGGGAGAATGTGCGTTTGGCATGGAGGAAGAGGGGAGAGGCAGCCTTGGGCGTGGGATTTCAATTCTCCAATCATACAATCATTCAATCATACAATCATGCAATCTGAGTTGGGCGCAGGGTCTTATTTATAGACTGTCTGTGATCCAACTCCTCTTTTTCCCAACCAATCACAACTCTTTAGTGAAATCAGATCTAAATCTGATTGGTGGAAATAGAGTCCCCTGGATTCCTCCTTAGAGGGTGCCTAAGACCAGTCAAAGTTGGTTCTTAGGAGAACTCTAATTGGAATCCAAAAAGGAGATGGAGTCCCTGTCCAACAGGGACTCCTAGGCGCCTCCAACTTGGGCACACGCCAAGGGTGGCGTGCGCCCTCTTCCTTGCCAGGTTCTGGCAGGGGGACAGGCCCCCACCAGCTCTCCAATAGGTGCATGACATGTGGTCAAAAGTCAAAGTGTCAATGGTCAACATTTGACCAGTCAAAGGTAGACTTTTGACCAAAGTCAAAGAACAAGAAATGGCAGGTGACCAAAAATGGCAGGTAATGTCTTACAAAATAAGACAACCTTTTCTGACTTGGACAACCTCCAGTCAGACCATATGAAGGCCTCTGATTGAGCACAAACTCCTTTGGCTCAGTCAGGACAACTTATTTATGATAGTAAAAGAAGAACGTTAGGTTCAATCGAGTGCTAGCACGATTTTTTCTTGAACCTAATTGAATCTCATTCAGATCAATTGAACTAGATCAGTTCAATTGATGATCACCAGATTCAAACCCTTGTTTGTGTGACCCAGTTAGGTTCAGTTCTGTATGGTAATGGGATATGTCATGATCTCTATCATCGACATCATCGAAACTCCTTTCGATGGATCAGAACTCTTCTGATCGAACAGCTAGAATGATCGATCATCTAAATCATTCTAATTGCTCCCAAAATCCACCAGTGACACCTAGCAGTATATGGTGGCAACCCATCAGAGCTGAATGCGAACCTCTTGGTGCAGCTACCTGTGTGATTAAGTTCTTCTATCTTGAGCCCCGATCAGATTAGGGTTAAGGTGAACTCGTCAAACCCTAGTCTCTGTCATATGATGTAATCATTCGATTCGAGTCCAATGTGAAAATCTAAATAGAAACTCTTTCTATTATTTCACTCTGCCATGGCCATGGACTTCTGGACTTGATTCTCATGATCATCATAGGGCTGCTCCTCTACCACCGAGGTAGATAGATTCCATCTTGATGCAATCCAGTTCCTACAATGAACATGCTATAGCCAACATACACCTCAGGGTTCCATATGGCTAGGAGACCGAGTAATGGTGTAGTCAAACTATAACACCCTCAAGGTGAACTGCCGATGCATCTCAGGTCAAAGAACCAGACACACTACTGCAGCATCGAGTCAGTCATTGACGAGAAGGTAGACTTCCCTAATGACTACTCGAGGTGGTCACGCTCAGTGCCCTCGTTCTCTAACGAGTACCTGTACTCTCGCTCCGGTGTCTCCACACCGTAGACTCAAGACTCATCTACTAAAGAGAAGCGATTGTACACCAACCTTCCGGATCAATCACCATCCTCGTGATGATCCTATGGTCGGGAGCATTTTATGAGTTAATAATGATTATTCATGTCTTAAATTTTCAACTCTTGAAAATATGAATTATCATTACCATTAACTCAAAGGATGTATCACAGACACTAAATACACATATGTGATAGAAAATAACCCATTTTATTAATTGATATTAGTCAAAATTATAATTTTGCCCCTAGAAGTGTATTACAAGTGTCAGCCAATTCTGGCTTCTAGGGCACATATATCTAACAATCTCCCACTTGTCCTAAAGCCAATTGGCTACAAGTCTAAGTCCCATCTTCTCAAGGTGGGCTTCGATCTTCTGCTGGCCCAACGGCTTTGTAAGTGGGTCTGCCACATTATCTGTGGAGTTGACTCTCTTGACCTCGACGTAACCTTCTCGAGGTAATCGCGGATGAGGTGGTATCGCCGCTCAATGTGCTTGGATTTCTGGTGAGACCTCGGCTCCTTAGCAAGGGCTATGGCGCCATTGTTGTCGCAGTATAGAGGAATGGCATCTGATGGCATTACTCCAATTTCTGCAGCAAACTTCTTGTACCAGAATGCTTCCTTCGCAGCCTCTGATGCAGCGATATATTCTGCTTCCATGGTGGAATCTGCTATCACAGTTTGCTTGGAACTCTTCCAGCTGACAGCACCACCATTGCACACAAACAGACTTCCAGATGTCGACTTTCGATCATCTATATCGGACATGAAAGTCCGAGTCTGTGTATCCCTGGAACTTGGAGTTCTCCATTACCAAAGACCAACATCATATCCTTAGTTCTTCTCAAGTACTTAAGGATACATTTCACAGAAGTCCAGTGTTCTTCACCTGGATTTGACTGATATCTGCTTGTGACACTCACAGCATGGGCTATATCAGGTCGTGTACATAGCATGGCATACATGAGGCTCCCTATTGCAGAAGCATAAGGGATCTTGCTCATGCGTTCTATTTCCTCAGGTGTGCTAGGGCACATCTTCTTGGAAAGATGAATACCATGTCTGAAGGGTATTAATCCCCTCTTAGAGTTTTCCATACTAAACCTCTTTAGTACTTTTCTCTATGTACATCTTCTGTGAAAGTCCTAGCATCCTATTCGGTCTATCCCTATAGACCTTAATTCCTAGAATAAAGGATGCTTCACCTAGGTCTTTCATGGAGAATTCCTTGGACAACCATAATCTTGACTGATGTCAACATGGGAATATCATTCCCAATAAGGAGGATGTCATCCACGTACAATACGAGGAAGACAACAGCGCTCCCACTGACCCTTTTTGAAAACACATGGTTCCTCTTCATTTTTTGATGAAACCAAACTTTTTGATCACATCATTGAAACGAGTGTTCCAGCTCCGAGATGCTTGCTTAAGTCCATATATGGACCTTTGCAGCTTGCAAACCTTGTGATCAGTATCACTGGATGTGAAACCTAGCGGCTGTTCCATATAGATATCTTCCTCAAGATATCCATTTAAGAATGCCGTTTTCACGTCCATTTGCCATATTTCATAATCGAAATAGGCTGCAACGGCAAGCAATGTGCGGATGGATTTTAGCATAGCTACTGGGGAAAAGGTATCCTGATAGTCAATGCCTTCGCGTTGACTATAACCTTTTGCCACTAGTCTAGCCTTGAATGTCTCCACATTCCCATCTGCACCAATCTTTCTCTTGAAGATCCATTTACACCCAATAGGTACTATACCTTCTGGTGGATCTACCAAGGTCCAGACTTGGTTTGAGTGCATCGAGTCAATTTCTGACTTGCATTGCCTCTAGCCATTTCTCGGAGTCGATATCTGATATCGCCTCGTTGTAGGTTTTGGGATCATCACCATGAGCACCATTACCTACTATGAGGAACATTTCCTCTACTTCCTCTGAAATAATACCTAAGTATCTTTCAGGGGGATGGAAAACTCTTTCCGATCTACGAGGTGGAGGAGGTAGTGTTCTTATTGGCTCAACCTGATTTGGTTCCAATTGGTCCTTAGCTCGTTGTACTTGTGAGACTTTCTCATCAAGCTTAATCTGCTTTCCAATGCCGCTATCTTGAATAAACTATTTTTCAAGAAAGATGGCATGTCGACTCACAATCACATTGTGGTCTTCTGGAATGTAGAAATAGTATCCTAATGACTCTTTAGGATATCCTATGAATCGAGCTCTAAAGGACCTAAACTCTAACTTGTCCGCTTGTTGTCTTTTGACATGAGCCGGACAACCCCAAATTCTGAGATGACTCAGACTTGGTTTCTTACCGTGCCATATCTCATACGGTGTGGTAGGAACGGTTTTAGAGGGAAACCCTATTCAGTAGATAAATTGAAGTTAACAATGAATGTCCCCAAAGAAAATCAGGGAGGTCTGTGAAGCTCATCATGGATCGAACCATATCCAATAGAGTCCGATTTCTCCGTTCTGAAACCCCGTTGAGTTGAGGTGTTCCTGGTGGAGTCCATTGAGAGACTATGCCATTTTCCTTAAGATAGTCTAGGAAATTCCGGCTAAGGTATTCACCTCCTCGATCTGATCGAAGAACCTTAATGGGTTTTCCAGTTTATTTTTCTACTTCATGTCTGAATTCTTTGAACTTTTCAAAAGCTTCAGACTTGTGTCTCATAAGATACACATACCCATACCTAGACAGATCATCGGTAAAGGTAATGAAGTAGACAAAATTGCCTCTAGCCGGCACATCAAATGGGCCGCACACATCAGTATGTACTAGGGCAAGGAGATCTGTGGCCCTCTCCCCATGTCCAACAAAAGGGAGTTTAGTCATTTTGCCTTGAAGACAAGATTCACAAGTTGGATATGACTCAAAAGTCAATGGACTCAATAGCCCATTTTTTCTCCAATTTGTTGATCCTATCTTCTGCTATATGACCTAATCTCAGGTGCCATAGATATCTGTCGTTTGGACTATCCCTAGGTCGTTTGGCATTCACGTTTTGCTCGATAGTTAGAATAGGTACATCAATATGTAGCTGATAAAGACCATTAATAAGGAAAACCATTTGCAATTTTATTTCTTTCATAAAGAATGTTACAATGGTCCTTAAAGAAGGTGATCACATAAGCCTTCTTGTGCTAAGCATGAAACAGAAATCAAATTCCTGCTAGCTGCAGGCACATAATAACAGTCTTTTCAAAACTAAGTCTAAACCAGATGGTAATCGAAGAGGGTATGTTCCCACGGCTACTGCAGCAACTCTTGCTCCATTACCGATGCGTAGGATCATGTCTCCATCCCTCAGCCTCCTGCTATCCTCAAGACCCTGCATAGAAGTGCACAGATGAGCACTAGAACCAGAGTCAAGCACCCAACTGGATGCAGAAGAAACCGTAAGGTTAGACTCAATAACGAGCATACCTCCAGAAGGACCTTCCTTCTTGTTCTTCAGGGTGGCCAGGTAAGTAGGGCAGTTCCGCTTCCAATGGCCGTCGCTGTTGCAATGGAAAACACTTTCCTTTGACATCGGCCTTTTTCTTCGGTTCTGCCTTCTTCTTCTTTGATCCTTCCACCTTTTGCTTTTTCACAGACTTCTTTTTCTTTCCATAAGACTTTCTTTTGGAAGAAGTCCGTTCCATAGCAAGAACTGAGCCTTTAGAACCTTTCATAGAAAGCTCAGCGGTAACCAGCATATTCATTAATTCGGCCAAGGAATTTTGAAGTTTATGCATGTGGTAATTCATGATGATGAATTGCCCATATGCATCAGTCAAGGATTGCAGAATAATATCGTTCTGCAGATCCAAGTCCTAACTTCACACCGAGCTTCTCAAGCTCTTCCATGTCCTTGATCATTGTCAGACAGTGATCTTGGACTGACTGCCCATCACGCATCTTAGCCTTAAAAAGTCATTTCGTGACTTGATATTTGGCTGCGCGACTCTGTTCACCAAACATCTCCTGCAGGTGAGCCAACATTTGGCGAGCAGTCCCGATATCTTCATGTTGGCGCTGGAGCTCATCAGACATCGAGCCCAACATGTAATATCTGGCCTTATTATCTTCGTCAATCCATTTTTCCAGAGACGCTCTCTGTTCAATGGATGGACGGGCTGGTAAGGTGGGAGGGTCCTGGTCCAAAACATGGGTTAACTTCTCGAAACCCAAAATAATTTTGTAGTTCCTGAGCCAATCTTTATAATTGGGTCCAGTCAGTCTATGTGTGTCCAGGATACGTGCCTAATGGGTTGGACGCAGACATTTTCCTGTAGAGAGTCAAAGATTCTAGTTAGATACTGTAATTTTGACTTGACCAATTTGTTTAGGATTTTATTTTTAAACAAATTAGCTCCCACTATTTTCTCGGATCCCTACACTCCCTCTGTAGAGATGCGAAAATCTCCATGATTAATGATTTCTAGTGGGTGGTGCGGTCTCACCAACTGACTCATCACCTCACCTAACAGTTATTGGTGATGGGTTAGCCAATGAGTGAACAACTCTTGTTCAATGATTCTCTAATCATGGTGCACCCAAACTTGGTCTCTAATTCATGAATCTCACCGTATCCGGAATATTGATCCACTCCTTAGTTAAGTCAGACCCACCATTTGCATAGACTGGGTTCCTAATTGAGTCTCTCACCGTATCCAAAATATTGAGCCCAACTCATCCTCCAGCCCATAGCATCCAATGCCTAATAGACATGGTTGCATCTTCCCGGTGCAACTGAGCCACTGTATCCAGCCGAGAACAATCAACCCCGGGAAGGGCCCGCACATCTACAATGGTGGAAGACCTCAGACTTAATCTTTTCTTAGGGAGAATTGATTCAGGTCTCATTAAACTAGACTTTGGCTTAGTCATAACAATTATGACTAACCTAGTGGCATGGGTTAGCTCGGATTATTGACCACCTCAGATCAGAACTGTGTCAACAGATATGGCCAGGTAAGTGAGACCGGTGGAAGGAATATGCCATTAACTCGTACAAGAACGCATTCAGGTCGAGTAGCTTCCAATTAAAAACCAGTCGGTCGTATGTGCCAAACTTACCTTAGACACCAAATTGTTGAGTCAGAACCAATTGGGTTAGCCTACAATCCAGACTCTAACCTCTGAGCCTAATTAGGTCTTGCTTGATCGTGACTCGATCTTGACCCAGACTTAATCCTATTAGGCTGGTCAATTTAAGCATTGTTGATCCCATCTAACCAACTCTTGATTCGGTTTGATCAACCGCTTAGACCTAATTGAGCTACCCAAGCCCGAACCCAGTATTATGAATATGTCTTAGATCTGAAATTTCTCAATTTTAGACCTAATTAATATTCCATAAATCTTAATTCTTAATTAAGTAGGGTTCATAAACAAAATATGCACAATAAATCCTAGGGTTTCAGGATCTAGGGTTTTGCAGAAAGTAAGTTTTGGGATTTCTGATTAAGGACGAACACGCAGCACCCCTACACATCATAAGAACACCCCATCGAATGGGAAGAGAGGGCCTTTAAACCCTTCTTCGTTCTTATGACCGGACGGCCAAGAGGAACGCCTTAATCAGGAACATGCAATACTACAAAATAGTTTTAGATCTATATCATATATCTCATATACAAATTAGATCTAATCATGGCATATTTTGCATACATCTCATGTATCGAATCATGCATATTTTCAGATCTAAATTATCTCATAATAATCTAAAAAATTAGATTTAAATTGATCTAATCAAAATAAATTCTAATCTAGATAATTATGTAGAACTATTCTACAACTAGTCTAGACATGCATCAATCATATCTCATATGATATTTAAAATTAAATAATTTTTATTTGCTATTTTTTAGATGTTATTATAACCATTATAATATCAAAAAATAGTAAATAAATAGATCTAAAATATGATTTAATCAGATTAAATCAAAACATGCAAGACTATTCTATAGAACTATTCTATTTTAGAACTAGTCATGCATATTTTCTAATCTTAGATCCAAATCATTTAATTTTAATTTTTTTGATTTCAGATCTGATCACATCTCATGTGACATCTAAAATCACTTATTTTTTAATTAAAATAAATTTAAAATTAGATCTAAACACTTTTAGAACCATGGCTCTGATACCAGTTGAAGGAAAATCCTGATTTTTCGGTCCAGGTTCGTTCAGATCTGATCAGATCAAGAGATATATTTCAAAAATTTTTTTCTTTGATCTATATCAGATCTAAGATATTTTCAGATCTGATTTTTATTATTATTTTAATAAATTAAAATAAAATTAAGATAAATTAAATCAAATTTAATTTACCTTGATTTGGGTAATCCTATTACCCTGTTGATGATCCTGTATTGCAGCGGAAGGTTCTGGATCTAGCCACGCAAGCGCCTGACCTCTACTGGTATCCACTCAGGCTGGATCTGGAGATCCTCTTCTTCTCTATCACATCTCCAAAAATTCAGATCTGGATCTGATCTGGAGGATCTTCAAAACTCTTTTGAAGATCAGCAGTCGTCCTTTGCAGCAGCGCAGCCTTCTTAGCTTTTGATCGCCTTTCTTTGATCTGGATCGCACCAACCAAGAATCCAAAACACTTTTGGACGTGGAGAGCAAGAGGGAGAAGGTGGTTTGGCATGGAGGAAGAGAGGGAGAGGCAGCCTTGGGGCATGGGAAATTCTCAATTCAATCATTTCAATCATACATTGAATCTGAGTTGGGGCGCAGGGTCTTATTTATAGACTGTCTGTGATCCAACTCCTCTTCTTCCCAACCAATCACAACCCTTTGTGAAATCAGATCTAAATCTGATTGGTGGAAATAGAGTCCCCTGGATTCCTCCTTAGAGGGTGCCTAAGACCAGTCAAAGTTGGTTCTTAGGAGAACTCTAATTGGAATCCAAAAAGGGAGATGGAGTCCCTTGTCCAACAAGGGACTCCTAGGCGCCTCCAACTTGGGCACACGCCAAGGGTGGCGTGCGCCCTCTCCTTGCCAGGTTCTGGCAGGGGGACAGGCCCCCACCAGCTCTCCAATAGGTGCATGACATGTGGTCAAAAGTCAAAGTGTCAATGGTCAACATTTGACCAGTCAAAGGTAGACTTTTGACCAAAGTCAAAGAACAAGAAATGGCAGGTGACCAAAAATGGCAGGTAATGTCTTACAAAATAAGACAACCTTTTCTGACTTGGACAACCTCCAGTCAGACCATATGAAGGCCTCTGATTGAGCACAAACTCCTTTGGCTCAGTCAGGACAACTTATTTATGATAGTAAAAGAAGAACGTTAGGTTCAATCGAGTGCTAGCACGATTTTTCTTGAACCTAATTGAATCTCATTCAGATCAATTGAACTAGATCAGTTCAATTGATGATCACCAGATTCAAACCCTTGTTTGTGTGACCCAGTTAGGTTCAGTTCTGTATGGTAATGGGATATGTCATGATCTCTATCATCGACATCATCGAAACTCCTTTCGATGGATCAGAACTCTTCTGATTCGAACAGCTAGAATGATCGATCATCTAAATCATTCTAATTGCTCCCAAAATCCACCAGTGACACCTAGCAGTATATGGTGGCAACCCATCAGAGCTGAATGCGAACCTCTTGGTGCAGCTACCTGTGTGATTAAGTTCTTCTATCTTGAGCCCCGATCAGATTAGGGTTAAGGTGAACTCGTCAAACCCTAGTCTCTGTCATATGATGTAATCATTCGATTCGAGTCCAATGTGAAAATCTAAATAGAAACTCTTTCTATTATTTCACTCTGCCATGGCCATGGACTTCTGGACTTGATTCTCATGATCATCATAGGGCTGCTCCTCTACCACCGAGGTAGATAGATTCCATCTTGATGCAATCCAGTTCCTACAATGAACATGCTATAGCCAACATACACCTCAGGGTTCCATATGGCTAGGAGACCGAGTAATGGTGTAGTCAAACTATAACACCCTCAAGGTGAACTGCCGATGCACCTCAGGTCAAAGAACCAGACACACTACTGCAGCATCGAGTCAGTCATTGACGAGAAGGTAGACTCCCTAATGACTACTCGAGGTGGTCACGCTCAGTGCCCTCGTTCTCTAACGAGTACCTGTACTCTCGCTCCGGTGTCTCCACACCGTAGACTCAAGACTCATCTACTAAAGAGAAGCGATTGTACACCAACCTTCCGGATCAATCACCATCCTCGTGATGATCCTATGGTCGGGAGCATTTTATGAGTTAATAATGATTATTCATGTCTTAAATTTTCAACTCTTGAAAATATGAATTATCATTACCATTAACTCAAAGGATGTATCACAGACACTAAATACACATATGTGATAGAAAATAACCCATTTTATTGATATTAGTCAAAATTATAATTTTGCCCCTAGAAGTGTATTACAAGTGTCAGCCAATTCTGGCTTCTAGCACAAATATCTAACACACCCTGGTTGTAAAATGTCACACCAACTTCTAAGGTTAAAGCCGTGATTGCCTCGGCCCCAAAATTGCCAAAGAACCATCCTCCACTTGAACCATCACTCTCCCTGGTGCTCCTATAGAAGAAACTTGATCCATGATACTCCCAACTGTCTAAGACCTCCTGATGCTCTCTGAGATCTGCTGGCTCTGCTTGAGACCTGCTTTCAATCTTCCTGAGAAGCCCCTGACACCATCTGCTGAGATGCACTCCTCGACTGCTACACCATCAAAACTCTCTCAACCTCTGTGCCTTCAGGATAGCGCTCCTATAGCACTCCAGCACTCTCTGACTCCTCTCTATGTCGCTCTATAGTTGCCCAACCCTGATCAGCTGGACCTCCATGGATCGTCCATCTTCATCATTCCTAAGGATTCATAAATTGATGCTCTAGTCGAACCACTGAATACATCTTTGACTACTTTCCCGCCTTCCAGACATCGAAGGACGTATAGTCGCTTCTTCAGCCTTCCTTCGACCATTATCCCTTGAAAAACCTCTCTTCAATAGCCCTACACTACTTATCTTTCTAGAGAACCCTGATGCTCTCTACTGAGATACCTCCCTCGATTGCTACATCACCGAGCCTCTCCCAGTCCTGCATCTCTAGATAAGTGCTGCAGCAGCACTCTAGTGCTCTCTGCCTATCATTTAACCATCATACTCCTTGACCTTTCCATCAAGATCGATCAGCAAATAATACACCAAATCCTTCTTCCCCAAGAAAATCACTTCTCTTTAATCCTCTCAACCTCCACCTTCAACCCGCTGCTCACGATTGACCAAACCACAATAGTAATAAAGATAAATTTGAGACATACCTTGGAAT
Source organism: Cocos nucifera (assembly GCA_006176705.1). NCBI lineage: Eukaryota > Viridiplantae > Streptophyta > Magnoliopsida > Arecales > Arecaceae > Cocos > Cocos nucifera. Next base: position 64,224 of record QRFJ01005229.1, on the reverse strand, counting down.
CCTTGTGTAGATTTTTAATTTCACCTTGTACGACTTTTCCTTCCCTTCCATGCACTATCAGTTTCTAAAACTTGGCTCTGATATCATATTTTCATCCACAATGTTTCAGGAATCACCTAGCTCTGATACCGAATTGTAGACCCATGATATCGCTCGAATGCCAATCATCCTTGACATCACAAGTATTGATATCATGTTGCTGAAGGGAAATCTTGATTTCCCGATCCAGGTTCGTCCAGATCTAATCAAATCAAGAGATATATTTTAAAATTTTTTCTCTTGATCTCAATCAGATCTTGATATGTTTCAGATCTGATTCTTATTATTTTAATAAATAAAATAAAATAAGATAAATTAAATTAAATTTAATTTACCTGATTTGGGTAATCCTATTACCCTGTAGATGATCCTGATTGCAGCGGAAGGTTCTGGATCTAGCCACGCAAGCGCCTGGCCTCTACCGGTATCCACTCGGGTTGGATCTGGAGATCCTCTTCTTCTCTATCACACCTCCAAAAATTAGATCTGGATCTGATCTGGAGGATCTTCAAAACTCCTTTTGAAGATCAGCAGTCGTCCTTTGCAGCAGTGCAGCCTTCTTCTTTTGATCGCCTTTCTTTTGATCTGGAATGCACCAACCTAAGTCCAAAACTCTTTTGGACATGGAGAGCAAGGGGAGAAGAGACTATGGCAGTGGAGGAAGGAGGGGAGAGGCAGCCTTGGGGCATGGGGTTTCTCAATTGAATTGCATTGCATTAGAATCTGAGTTGGGCGCAGGGTCTTATTTATAGACTAAGCGTGATCCAACTCCTCTTCCTCCCAACCAATCACAACCCTTTGTGAAATCAGATCTAAATCTGATTGGTGGGAATAGAGACCCCTGGATTCCTCCTTAGAGGGTGCCTAAGACCAGTCAAACTAGATTCTTAGTAGAACTCTGATTGGAATCCAAAAGGGAGGTGGAGTCCTTGTCCAACAAGGACTCCAAGGCGCCTCCAACTTGGGTGCACGCCTAGGGCGGCGTGCACCCTCCTCCTTGCCAGGTTCTGGCAGGGGGACAGGCCCCCACCAGTTCTCCAATAGGTGCATGATACGTGGACAAAAGTCAAAGTGTCTATGGTCAACATTTGACCAGTCAAAGGTCAACTTTTGACCAAAGTCAAAAGAACAAAAATGGCAGGTGACCAAAAATGGCAGGTAATGTCTTATAAAATAAGACAACCTTCTCTAACTTGGACAACCTCCAGTTAGACCATATGAAGGCCTCTGATTGAGCACAAACTCCTTTGGCTCAGTCAGGACAACTTATTTGTGATAGTAAAAGAAGAACGTTAGGTTCAATCGAGTGCTAGCATGATTTTCTTGAACCTAATTGAATCTCATTCAGATCAATTGAACTAGATCAGTTCAATTGATGATCACCAAATTCAAACCCTTGTTTGTGTGACCCAGTTAGGTTCAGTTCTGTATGGTAATGGGATATGTCATGATCTCTATCATCGACATCATCGAAACTCCTTTCGATGGATCAGAACTCTTCTGATTCGAACAGCTAGAATGATCGATCTAAATCATTCAATATGCTCAATCCACAATTGACCTACCGAGCAGTATATGGTGGCAACCTCATAGAGCTGAAATGCGAACCTTCTTGGTGCAGCTACTCTGTGTGATTAAGTTCTTCTATCTTGAGCCCGATTCAGATTAGCGGTTAAGGTAAACTCGTCAAACCTAGTCTTCTGTCATTATGATATAATCATTCGATTTTGAGTCAATGTTGAAAATACTCAAAGTAGAACTCTTTCTATTTATTTCATCTACATTGGCCATGGCTTCACGATTTGATTTCTCATGATATCATAGGGCTGCTCCTTCCTACCAAGAGTAGATAGAATCTCACTTGATTGCATCCATTCCTACATATGAACATGCTATACCAACAGTACACCTCAGGGTTCATAATGGCAGGAGACCGAAGTATATGGTGTAGTCAAACTAAACACCTCAAGGGTGAACTGCGATTGCATCTCAGGTCAAAGAACCAGACACACTACTGTGCATCACGATCAGTCATTGACGAGAAGGTGAGACTTCCTAATAATACTCGAGGTGGTCACGCTCAGTGCCTCGTCTCTAACAAGTATCTATACTCTCCTCTGGTGTCTCCACACCGTAGACTTCAAGACTCATCTACTAAGAGAAGCGATCAGTACACCAACCTTTGGGTCAATCACACATCCTCATGATGATCCTATGGTCGGAGTGTTTATGAGTTAATAATGATTATTCATGTCTTAAATTTCAACTCTTGAAAATATGAATATTCATTACAATAACTCAAAGGATGTATCACAGACACTAAATACAAAGGTGTGATAGAAAATAACCCATTTTATTAATTATAGTCAAAATTACAATTTTTGCCCCTAGAAGTGTATTACAAGTGTCAGCCAATTCTGGCTTTTAGGCACATATATCTAACGAATCTCCCACTTGTCTAAAGCCAATTGGCTACAAGTTCTAAGTCCCATCTTCTTAAGGTGGGCTTCGATCTTCTATTATCCCAATGGTTTTGTAAGTGGGTCTGCCACATTATCTACTGAGTTAACTCTCTTGACCTCAACATAACCTTTTTGAGGTAATCATGGATGGGGTGGTATCACGTTTGCTTGGAACTCTTCCGCACAAACAGTCTGCCAGATGTGACTTTCGATCAATATGTATCAGACATGAAGTCCGAGTCTGTGTATCCCTGGACCAGGAGTTCTCCGGTTACCAAAGACCAGCATCATATCCTTAGTTCTCTCAAGTACTTAAGGATATATTTCACAGAAGTCCAGTGTTCTTCACTGGATTTGACTGATATCTGCTTGTGACACTCACAGCATGGGCTATATCAGGTCGTGTACATAGCATGGCATACATGAGGCTCCCTATTGCAGAAGCATAAGGGATCTTGCTCATGCGTCTATTTCCTCAGGTGTGCGGGGCATCTTCTTGAAAAGATGAATACCATGTCTGAAGGGTATTAATCCCCTCTTAGGAGTTTTCGATACTAAAACACTTTAGTACTTCCTCTATTGTACATCTTTCTGTGAAATGTCCTAGCATCCTATTCGTCTATCCCTATAGACCTTAATTCCTAGAATAAAGGATGCTTCACTAGGTCTTCTAGAGAATTCCTTGGACAACCACATCTTGACTGATGTCAACATGGGAATAGTCATTCCCAATAAGGAGGATGTCATCCACTACAATATAGGAAGACAACAGCGCTCCCACTGACCCTTTTGAAAACACATGGTTCCTCTTCATTTTTGATGAAATCAAACTTTTTGATCACATCATTGAAACGTGTGTTCCAGCTCCAAAATCTTGCTTAAGTCCATATATGGACCTTTGCAGTCTTGCAAACCTTGTGATAGTATCACTGGATGTGAAACCTAGCCGTGTTCCATAAGATATCTCTCAAGATATCCATTTAGGAATGCCGTTTTTCATGTCCATTTTCCATATTTCATAATCGAAATAGGCTTGCAACAGCAAGCAATGTGCGGATGAATTTTAGCATATGCTACCGGGAAAAAGGTTCCTGATAGTCAATGCCTTCAGTGATGACTATAACCTTTTGCCACCAGTCTAGCCTTGAATGTCTCCACATTTCCATCTGCACAATTTTCTCTTGAAGATCCATTTACACCCAATTGGTACTTATACCTTCTGGTGGATTACCAAGTCCAGACTTGTTTGAGTGCTCGAGTCGATCTCTGACTTCATTGCCTCAAGCCATTTCTGAGTCGATATCTTGATATCGCCTCGTTGTAGGTTTTGGGATCATCTCCATGAGCATTACCTATGAGGACATTTCCTCTACATTCTCTGAAATAATACCTAGTATCTTTCAGAGGATGGGAAACTCTTTCGATCTACGAGGTGGAGAGTAGTATTCTTATTGGCTCACTGATTTGTTCCACTTGGTCCTTTAGCTCGTTCTGCTTGTAGACTTTCTCATCAAGCTGATCTATTTTCCAATGCCGCTATCTTGAAATAACTATTTTTCAAGAAAGATGGCATGTGACTCACAATCACATTGTGATCTTCTGGAATGTAGAAAATAGTATCTAATGCATCTTTTGGATAATCTATGAATCGAGCTCTGAAGGACCTTAACTCTAAATTATCCGCTTGTTGTCTTTTGACATAAGCCGGACAACCCCAAATTCTGAGATGACTCAGACTTGTTTCTTACCGTGCATATCTCATACGGTGTGGTAGGAACGGTTTTAGAGGGAACCCTATTCAGCAATAGATTGAAGTTAATAATGAATATCCCAAAAGAAATTTGGGAGGTCTGTGAAGCTCATCATGGATCGAACCATATCCAATAGAGTCCGATTTCTCGTTCTGAAACCCGTTGAGTTGAGGTGTTCCTAGTAAGTCCATTGAGAGTACCTGCCATTTTCTAGGGTAGTCTAGGAATTTCCGGCTAAGGTATTAACCTCCTCGATTGATCGCAGAAGCCTAATGGGTTTACCAGTTTATTTTTCTACTTCATGTCTGAATTCTTTGATTTTCAAAAGCTTCAAGACTTGTGTCTCATAAGATAGCACATACCCTACCTAGACAGATCAATGCGGTAAAGGTTAATGAGTAGACCAAAACTGCCTCTAGCTAGCACATCGAAGTGGCCTGCAACACCAGTATGTATGAGGGCAAGGAGATCTGTGGCCTTGTCCCCATGTCAACAAAAGGGTATTTTAGTCATTTGCCATTGAGACAAGATTCACAAGTTGGATATGACTCAAAAGTGCAATGGACTCAATAGCCCATTTTTCTCAATTTGGTTTAATATATCTTCTGCTATAATGACCCTATATCTTTAGGGTGCCATAGAAATCTTGTCGTTTGACTATCCTAGGTCATTTTGGCATCAAGTTTTGCTCGATAGTTAAATAAGTACATCAATATTGCAACTGATTAAAGACCATTAACAAGACAACATTTGCATTTTATTCTCTTTCATAAAGAATGTTACAGATGGTCCTTAAAGAAGTGATCACAATAACTTTCTTGTGCTAGCATGAAAAGAAATAAATTTCTGCTAGCTTGCAGGCACCATAAAAGTCTTTTAAACTCAAGTCTAAACCAGATGGAAATCGAAAGGGTATGTTCCCATGAGCTACTTGCAGCAACTTTGCTGCCTTAACGAGCGTAGGATATGTCTCCATCCCTTCAGCGTCCTGCTATCTCAACGACACCCTGATAGAATGCCAGAGTAGCACTAGAACCAGAGTCAAGCACACCAACTGTGAGAAGAAACATAAGGTTAGACTTCATATAGTGAGCATACTCGTCAGAAGGACCTTCCTTTCTTGTTCTTATGGGTGGCCAGGTTAATGGCGGCAGTTCCGCTTCCAATTGGCCGTCGTGTGTAATGGAAAACTTTTCCTTTGAACATCTGCCTTTTTTCTTCGATTCTGCCTTTCTTTCTTTCTTTGATCCTTCACCTTTTGCTTTTTTCACAGATCTTTTTCTTTCCATAAACTTTCTTTTGAAGAAGTCCGTTCCATAGCAAGAACTGAGCTTAGAACTTTCATAGAAAGTAGCTGGTAAACCGCATATTCATACAATGACAGGATTATTTGAAGTTTATGCAGTGGTAATTCAGTTGCATTGCCATTATGCTCAGCCAAGGTTGCAAAATAATATCTATTCTGCAGATCCAAAGTTCCAACTTCACACGAGCCTTATCAAGCTCTCCATGTCTTGAATCATGTCAGCTACGTATCTTGGACTGACTGCCCATACAGCATCTTAGCTAAAAAGTCATTTCGTGACTTGATATTGGCTGCGCAGACTCTATCACAAACTCTCCTGAAGGAGCCAACATTTTGGCGAGCAGCAATATCTTCATGATTGGTGCTGGAGTCATGCAGACATCGAGCACATGTAGTATCTGGTCTTAATTATTTCATGAAATCATTTTTCAGAATCTCTCATGTTTCAGATGATGGACAGTCCTGGTAAGGTGGAGGGTCTGGTGTAAAACATGTGTTAACATCTCTGAACCCAAATAATTTGTAGTTCCTGAGCCAATCTTTATAAATTGGGTCCATTCAGTCTATTTGTCTAGTATACTTGCCATGGTTGCGAGGTGACATTTCCTGTAGAGAGTAAAGATTCTAGTTAGATACTGTAATTTTTGACTGACATTTGATTGGGATTTTATTTTAAACAAATTAGCTTCCACTTTTCTCGGATCCCTACACTCCTCTGTACAGACACAAAATCTCAACGATTGATGATTTCTAGTGGGTGGCGGTCTCTAAATGATCATCACATATAACAGTTATTGGTGGTGGGTTAGCAAATGAGTGAACAACTCTTGTTCAATGTTCTCATATCATGGTGCACCAAAATGGTCTCTAATTCATGCCTCACGTATCCGAATATTGATCACTCTTAGTTACGAACACATTTTCAGTGACTGGGTTCGTAATTGAAGTTTCTTACCGTATCGTAATATATTGAGCCCAACTCATCCTCAGCATAGCATCCAAATATGCATGGTTGCGTCTATCCGGTGCAACTGAGCACTATATCAGCCGAGAAATCAACCCGGGAAGGGCCGCACTCACAACGGGTGGAAGACCTTGGACTTAATTCTTTTCTTAGGGGAGAATTGATTCAGTTCATTAAACTAGACTTGCTTAGTCATAATCAATATGAACTAACCTAGTGGCAGGGTTCGCTCGATTAGACCACCTCAGATCATGGGGAGACTGTGTAACAGATATGCCAAGGTAAGTAGAGAACGGTGAGGAATATGTTCTTAAGCTCGCACAAGAAGCTTCAGGTCGAGTAGCTTCCAAATATAAAAATAGTCGTCGTCTATGCAAATTACCTTAGACACAAATTGTGAAGTCAGAACAATTTGGGTTAGCCACAATCCAGACTCTAGCCATCTGAGCCTAATTAGGGCTTGCTTGATCGTGAATACGATCTTGACCAGACTAGATTTAAGATTGTTGATGCCAATCTAAACCAACTCTTGATTCGATTGATCAGACCGCTTAGAACCTATTGAGCTAATCCCAAGCCAAACCCAGATAATATATGTCTTGACTGAATTCTCCCATTTAGAACATAATTATATTTCATAAACTTAATTCTTAGTAAAGTTGGGTTATAAACAAATATGCACATAAATCTAGTTTCAGGATCTAGGGTTTACAGAAGTAAGTTTGGTTTCTGATTAAGGAGCGAACACGCAGCACCCTAAACATCATAAGAACACTCCATCGAATGGGAAGAGTAGGGCTTTAAACCCTTCCTTCATTCTGATGACGACACGGCCAAGAGGAAGCCTAATCGAGGAACATTTCAATACTACAAACAATATCAGATCTATATATATATCTCAATATATACAAGTAGATCTAATCATGGCATATTTTGCATACTCTCAGTTTAATCAAACATGCATATTTTAGATCTAAATTATCACATATATCTAAAAAATTAGATTTAATTGAACTAATCAAAATATAATTCTAATTAGACAATTAATGTAGAACTATTCTACACTAGTCTAGTATGCATCTATCAATCTCATATATATTTAAAAATTAAATAATTTTATTTACTGTTTATCAGATGTTTAGTATAACACTTATAAATATCAAAAAATAGTAAATAAGAAGATCTAAAATTGATTTATCAGATTAAATCAAAGACATGCAAAGACTATTCTCATAGAATATTCTATTCTTAGAACTAGTCAGCATATCTTCATGTTTTAGATCCAATCATTTAATTTTTAACTTTTTCTGATTTCAGAGTCTGAATCACATCTCATGTTACATTGAAATCATTTATTTTCTAATTAAAATAAAATTATCAGATCTAAACATTTAGAACCATGGCTCTGATACAGTTGAAGAAATCTGAATCTTTCGGTCCAGTTCGTCAATCTGATCAGATCAAGAGATATATTTAAATTTTTTTCTTGATCTCAATCGATCTTGATATGTTTAGATCTTAATCTTATTATTTAATAAATAAAATAAAATAAGATAATAAATAAATTTAATTTACCTGAATTTGGTATCTATTACCTGTAGATGATCCATTGCCGAAGTTTGATCTAGCCGACGAATGGACGCCTGCGTGCCTCTTACCGGTTCCACTCGGGGTTGGATCTAGAGAGATCCTTTCTTTTCATCATCACCTCCAAAATTAGAATCTGGATCTGATCTGATTGATCTTTCAAAACTCTTTTTGAAGTATCAACAGTTGTCCTTGCAGCAGTGCGCGCTCTCTTTGATCGCTTTCTATTGATCTGGAAGCACACTATAGTCCCAAAACTCTTTGACTGGAGAGCAAGGAGGAGAAAGACTATGGTGGAGGAGGAGGGGAATGGCAGCCTTGGAGGCTGGGGTTTCTAATTGAATTGCATTGCATTAGAATCTGAGTGGCGCAGGGTTTGGTTGGGGGGGGGGGGGTGGGTTCCTTATTTATAGACTAACCGTGATCCAACTCCTCTTCTCTCCAACCAATTCACACAACTTTGTGAAATCAGATTAAATCTGAATTGGATGGGAAAAGAGACCCCTGGATCCTCAATTAAGAGGTGCCTAGACCCGTCAAATAGATCTTAGTAGAACTCTGATTGGAACAAAAGGAGTGTCGTTGTAAAGGACTCCAGGCGCCTCAACTTGGGGTGCATGCCTAGGGGGCGTGCAGCCCTCCTCCTGCAGGTTCTGTGAGGGGACGAGCCCCACCGGTTCTCCAATAGGTGCGTGATACGTGACTAAAATGTCAAGTATCTATGGCTAACATTTGACAGTCAAAAGGTCAACTTTTGACAAAGTCGAAAGAACAAAAAGATGGCAGGATGACAAAAATGCAGATAATGTCTTATAGAAATAAGACAACCTTCTCTAATTGGAGCAACCTCGCAGTTAGACATAGTGAAGGCTCTGATTTGAGCAAACTCCTTTGGCGTCAGTCAGGACTAACTTATTTGTGATAGTAAAAGAAGAACGTTAGGTTCAATCGAGTGCTAGCACGATTTCATTGGACCTAATTTGAATCATCATTAGATCCAATTGAATAGATCAGATTCAATTGAATGATCACTAATTCAAACCTGTTTGTGTGACCCAGTAGTGTCAGTTCTGTATGGTAATTGGATATGTCATGATCTCTATATCGGACACATCGAACATCCTTTCGATGGATCAGAACTCTTCTGATTCGACCTAGAATGATGATCATCTAAAATCATTCAAATTGCTCCCAAATCCACAATGAACACCTACATATCTGGTGGCAACCATCAGAGCTGAATGCGAACCTCGTTGTGCAGCTAGCCTGTGTGAGTTGAGTTTCTCTATCTTGAGCCGCATCAAGATTAGGGTTAAGGTAAATCGTCAAACCTAGTCTCTGTCATCATGATATAATCATTCGATATTCGCAATGTGAAAATTAATAGAAACTCTTTTCTATTGATTCACTTCCCATGGCCATGGGTTCAGGACTGATCTCTGATTATCATGGGCTCGCTCCTCTGACGCACCGAGGTAGATAGTCCATTGTTGCAATCCAGTCCTACAATAGACATGGCTATAACCAACATACACCTCAGGGTCATATGGCTAGAGACCGAAGATGGTGGTGTACAAACTATAACAGCCCTAAGGTGAACTGTATCGATGCATCTCAGGTCAAAGACCTAGACAACTACTGCAGATCGGTCAGTCATTGACAGAAGGTAGACTTCCTAATGACTCTCGAGTGGTCCGTCAGTTGCCTCGTCCTAACACAGTATGACTGTACTCTCGCTCGCGTGTCTCCACACCGTAGATTAAGACTCATCTACTAAGAGAAGCGATCGTACACCAACCTTTTGGGTCATTCACCATCCTTATGATGAATCCTATGGTCGGAGCTGTTGATGAGTTAATAATGATTATTCATTGTCTTAAATTTCTCAAACTCTTGAAAATAGAGATTACATATACCATAACTCAAGGATGTATCACAGGACACTAAATACACAGGTGTGAATAGAAAATAACCCATTTATTAATTATAAGTCAAATTACTAATTTGCCCCAGAAGTGTTTACTAGTGCAGCCAATTCTGGCTTCTAGAGCAACATATATTAACATTGGAGCCTCCTGATCATTAGCACAGACTGAAGGAACTATAACGTCTCTAATGGGTAGCAAACAACTGATCCTCTCTTGATCTTATGATGGGTGCCTCTCTTCTTGGGCTTGAGGGAGAGCGCCCCTTCTTATGCTTTTTCAAGAAACACTAGGGCAGCAACTCTAGAGAAAAAAGAAAAGAGGAGTTTAAGGGAGAAAGATCTTCATTCCATAGCATTATGAAATCTAATTAGCCTATGTATTATACAATAGTCATTAGTCCGACCAAAAAACTTCCTGACTAACCCAATACATGAAGCACTCACCGAGCCCAGTACAACCATGTCTCCTCTCTCATCCTTAAGCTATGACTTAGACCCCATAACAAGAATTAGCCTCCTTAAGACTTTCAAACCTGCCTTAGAGATCCTAGGATCATCCTAAGCCTAGCCCAAATAGATCCTCAAGTACTCTGCCCGCAACTGAGCTGGCTTCAATCTAGCATCTGAGCCGGCTAAGTTCCACTAGTAACTTGGTTTGAAATTGAGCTGGCCCAGTCCTGTGCATCAAGCGAGTCCCGAAGGAGCTCTCTATTTTGCCTGGCATTGAGACTTAGTCGATCCAGTTGGACACTGGCTAACTACAGAAAAAGTCTTTTCTATAGCCTTCAAGCTTTGGCTTTGGTTCCTTGCTCTAAACTTGTTGTCCAGATATTCGAACCGCAACCAAGCCTGAGGCCCTCAATACCTGAACCAAGCCGTGAAGAGCAGCAATCGACTCACCTAGGACAACTCTGTCCTAGCCCTAGGAACAACTATTCCCTAGCCTCCTAGAACCTCACCTGGCTCCGCCTGGCGTCCCAGCTTGGGAGTACATATAATCCACAAGATGGACTTGCAACTGAATGGCTTCTGATCTGTATCGAGCTTCCTCTTTCATCATCAACTTTGGGTCACTATACTTTAATCTCTTTTGAAACCCATTTCCTCTTAGAGAGTTTTCGTCATATGTATCAAATGCTTCATCTCACTTGAATGAAATTCCCCTCATGTTGACATCCAAAACTCCGAATGGTGTAGTAAGAAATTTTCATAAAGGTAGGGCTAGTTTTTGCCTCTCTCATTTTGTGCTCTTCACTGGTCTGCATCATCAAGACAAAAAAAATTGAATTTTCTTCTTTTAAAATAATGATAAAGAATGCCGCCACATCCTTCATTGTCAAATAGTACATCAATCATCCAATTCAGGGAACTAAAAATCTTGCATAGACCAGTGATGTAAAAGCGATGTGCTCGAACTCAATATTTTGCTAATATTTTTCAAAATCCAATGCATCCTCCTGTTAAACAAAACGAAGTCCTACATCAATTCATCAGACCTCGCAGGTTTTCCACCGGAGTCTTAAGTAGTCATATAGTTTCACTGTCATGTATCTTGACCCTTTCACTTAATATCAATGTGAGACCTATCCTTGCTTTCGTAAAAACTTTCCTTATAACGATTTGGGTAAGTGGGCAATTTAATGAATAATATGTATCCCCACCCTTAGAATTTTATGCCTCCTCAATTCTGAACCCTTGTTTCTCCTAAAAATTAAAATCTAATCTTGTCTCTTTAATAGTCACTGCCGCTAGATGGTAGTTATTTTTGAGGAGGATGGGCATGACTAGATGGGATTGTACGGACTAGTGAAATCGGAGTAAGATCATTGGGGCGGAGAACTGGTGGGTAGTCAGTATTGGGTGCTGGAAGGAGGAGGAGAGGCAGTGGAGATCAACTAGGGACAGGATGGGAGCTGGATTGAGCTGCCTAGTAGATCGATCGATCTCTTCATACCTCCGCTATAATCGAAGTTGATCGGAGGAGTGATCATAGGATACTACGAAAGCCTTTTCTTTGTGCAATAGATCATACTAGGTTCTTAAGGTTTTTGGAGGCTTGGATTTTGGTTTTTTGCAGGAGAATTGGAATGCCTTAGGGTCTAAGTGGCGACGGCTAGTAAGGATGAACGGAAATAACATAGTCCCTGAGGCATATCCTATTTAAAAACAAAATTTCTGACACTGTGTAAGCTAAGATTAAATCTTGGTCCGACTAATATAGTCACTAAGATTTATTTAACTTAGCAACTCAGTTTGGCACTAGAACACATGGTTACAACGTTTTCCAGGCCTTCCAGGGGTCTATTGCAATGACTCCACTCGCTTTTTTCAATGACATTAGACATGCCGGACTGTTCTATAAGCACAACATCAATCAACTATAATAATCATGCAAATTACAAACTATCAACATAAACTTTAACCAATACTGCCGATCCAATCACCCTAACCTCTCGCATTCTTACATCGGCAAATGTCTTCTTCATGTTCCACAGTTTCACGTACAACTACTCTGCATTTGATTTTCAGCTCGGCAACACAACCTCAAACGGGTCTATGCTATCATTCCCTTGTACATATCCTCTTAATGAACATGCAATGTCTAACCGCTAATAACCTTCTTATGCTTGAGTGCTCATCCACTTAGACCCTTCTTCTACTTCAAACTTTTAGCACTAAGTATCTGTTACATAAATAGGAATGATTGTCTATACCCCACCCCAGTAATCCATCACAAGGACTATTGTTGTGTTGATCCATAATAGTGAGCACAATCCAACAGCAATGTATTCGACTTCTGCCGTAGACAAGGCTACTGAGTTTGGTTTCTTACTAAATCATGAGATTAAATTTATCCCTAAAAACTGATATATTCTACTTGTACTTTTTCTATTTAAGCAATATCCAACAAAATTTGAATCACCATATCCAATTAAGTCTAGTGAAGATTGTTTTAAGTACCATAAGCCTACATCTTGAGTGTTTATCAAATACTTAAAGATTCTTTGAACTGCAGCTACATGTGATTCTTTAGGGTTTGATTGATAATGTGCACACATACATATACTAAACATTATATCAGGCCTACTTGCAGTTAAATAAAATAAAGATTCAATCATACCTCTGTATAGTTTGGGATCTACTGCCTTTTCTTTTGAATCTAGGTCAAGCTTACAACTTGTACTCATAGGGGTGCCACTCCTTCTAACATTCTCCATCCCAAATTTCTTGAGCATTTTCATTATATATTTGCTTTGGTTGATAAAGATCTCATTATACGATTGCTTGATTTGGAGTCCAAGAAAGAAATTAAATTTTTCCATTATATTCATCTCGAACTCTCCCTGGATGAGACTAGCAAATTCTCTACACAAAACTTCATTAGTAGTTCCAAACATAATGTCATCAACATATAATTATACAATTAGTATATTATTTATTTTTCTTTTAATGAATAATATTTTGTCTATGTTTTTACTTTTAAAATTATTATTTAATAAAAATTTGGTCAACCTATCATACGAAGCCCTAGGGGCTTGTGTTAATCCATAAAGTGCCTTTTTAAGCCTATACACATGATTTGGTAAATCTTGATTTTCAAAATCTGGAGGTTCTTCTACATAGACTTTCTCCTCAATTAATCCATTCAAGAATGTACTTTTTACATCAATTTGAAAGAGTTTGGAATTTATATAGCAAGCAAATGATAAGAGCTATCTAATAGCTTCAAGTCTAGCTATAGGTGCAAAGGATTCATCAAAATTGATTGCTTCTTCTTGATTGTATCCTTGTGCAACTAGTCTAGAATTATTTCTAATTACATTATCCTTTTCATCATGTTTATTTCTAAGGATCCATTTAGTTCCAATTACAAGAAAATTTTTAGGTCTTTCAACTAGTTCCAATTTGAGTCTTTTTCAGCTTCAATTATATTCTTAGGTTCTAAGTGAGATACAAATGCAAATGATTCATAGCCTCCCTAAGAGATGATCTAGTTTTAACTCTATGAGATGGATCACCAATAATTAATTCTTTGGGATGATTGTGATCATACCTCCATTCCTTTGGTAAATTTGATGTACTTTGCTCCTCTTGAGGTTGTTGCTTCTTTCTTGCAACTTTCTTTGCTTTTTTCCCTTCTTGTTCTATGAGGTGTTCATATCAAGTGTGTATTCTTCCATTTTTTTTTAAATTAATCTGCATTCATTTAATTTCCTCTCTTCTCTGCTTTTAGAGAGTTAGTTTCATCAAAAATGATATGCACAGATTCTCTATAACTAATGTTCTTGTTAATAATCTTATGCTCTACTATTAGTTAATAGTATGAAAATATTTCATCTGATTTTTGCTTCAAACTTACCTAATTTAACTTTACATTTATCAAGATGAAGCATCTACATCCAATCTTTAAAATATGCTAGACACTTAAAATTCTTTTCTTTATAAAGGTCATATGGAGTTTTCTTCAAAATAGATCTAATTAATGCTCTATTTAGTAAAAGAAATATGCCCTCAAGCCAATCAAAATTTGTATTTTGATGGGCTATTCTTTATCTTCCAAACTTATGTAATAACATTTTAAATAAACAAGGTTATTTATTTATTTATGCTGCATCTTAATTATTTTTCTATGATTATGATGAACCCCATAAATTAGTGCTATGGTTTTAGAATGATGATGAGATCATATCAGTGAGACCTAAAATCTTAAAATTCTAATTTAAATATTTTTGATCGAAGGAACATTGAGTTGGGGATTAATGTTTTCGGTAAGACTGGCACATCCTATGCATGCTCGATGGAGAGGATGATTGATCTCACAATCACTTGTGTATAATACTAATACAAGGATGTGGATGCTTATTTGAGAATGAGTTCACTGAATGGATCCAACTCGAGAATAGCTAATGGAGTCTTATCTACATGTCAATAGATGGTTCTCATAGTGAGAGTTGTGCATGTAATTCTTTGACTAAGACTACCATAGAACCTTGTATATAATCCTATTTTTGGTTCATACTCATTCTGACTTAGTCATGGTATGAATGATAAGAAATGGTGGGATTTAATAGATGAAGGTTTGGAGTAGGTCAACATGAATATCAATCATCTTGGTAATAGGAGATCGCATCTACCTGCTTCAATCAATTGATGATTCAGGAAGATTTTGATCAAAGCATGATGAAAATTAGAAATAATTTTTAATATTTTATTAATCAAATTATCATCATAAGATTAAGATAAATATGAGTATAATATTGACATATTTTCATACCTAGAGTCATATTTGGAATGCAGGATGATCGAAGGATCTTGTTGCATGGTAACTTTTCACTAAAGGATATTTTTGGTATTTCTATCAAAATTTCATATCTTTTGAAAAGATATGATTCATTGCTAGACGTCAATCTTGTCTTGTGGGTTCAATCAAATTAAAGAGTTTAATTTGATCATTAATTAGAAAGTATTCTAATTGGTCTAATCTGGTTAGCTAATTTTGACCTAAATCGATTTGGTTGAGTTCTAACCAGATTAGGTCAAATCGCATCCGAACCCACTACTAGCTAGATGTGGAACCGAATCGATTACACACAAAGAGAATTGATCAAAGGTATAATTGGATTAGATCATGTTTGTATGTTGAACATGCTAGCACATGTTGCAAACCCTAGCACCTACATTCGAATCGAAATCAAATTAGGTTTCAATTTGGGCTAATTTGATCCAATTTGAGTCAAATCAAATTTGGCTAAATGATTGTGTTGACCTTTGGCTTGATGACCAGGGTCTAGGCATCACCTAACAGCAACCCATGTGCCAGAGACACTCTCTCTTGGCATGGGGGGTTTTGATTCATGCGCGAGGGATATGTGGCGCATGTAGGTTGTTGGCACCCTTCTTATTCATTTATTTGTTACATAAAAATGTTACATAATTTTTAGATCAGAGAAGGGGCATAGAAGAGTCCTTCTGTAGGTGAAATCCCTTCGTAAGTTATCTGATATTTGGGTAAAGCATGAACCTTTGCCTCCCCATATCTCTTGGCGCCCCTTGGACTTAGAGTCCAAGGTGCCTTGGACTCGTCTCCACGCCCCATTGTTCTATGCCCCTAATCTGATATGGCACACATAATGTTGGCCATTGGATGGCCTACTTACCTAATCAGATGGTGAAAATTAATGGCACCAACAAGAAAGTGTTGCAAGTTTTCCGAAGAAAGTTATGTAGAATTATATGAAGAGTCCTTCTATTGCAAGGCACCTCTTCATATTAATTCTCTGAATTCCACATAGCTTTTTCTTCTAATGAGGAATTATAATTTTGAGTGGGCATGAGATGAGAATATAGAGAGGGTGTGAGAAATTTTAGGTGATACCCCTACGTACATTATAAATAAGGGTGCGTACCGAGAGTCCAAGGCATCAGAAATTCCTCCTCCTTTCTTACAAGAGTTTCTTTTTGTCCAATTTTCTTTCTTCCCTTCTCTTATCTAAACAAGGTCCTAATAAAGACAAGAAGTCTTCCTCAAGACAAAGAGATTAGGAAGAAAAATTAAGAAGATAAGAAAAAAAAAGGAAGGCAAGGAAAGGCTAGGAGGGTGACATTAAAGGTTAAAAGAAGGTTCTACCTAAATAATTAAAATTCTTGTTATAGGAATTTTAATTAAATCAATCAGATGTGCTGGTGTCTTGATCAAGTCCCCATGTGGATCAACATTAGAGGATGAAGATGTGGGCACCTGGTGGAAACCCTGATAGATTGCTGCCGGCAATCAAAGTCAAATTAAGATTTTGTGATCACAGGTATGTTCCAATACCCTCTTTTATTTTATAAATTTTTATTATATGATTTAAAATCTAATAAGATGGTCCTAGGGTTTATGTTTGGTTTTATGATTTAATGATTTTGCTTTAAAATCTATGCTTCCATCCTGTACACCAAATCCTATAGTGGTATTAGAGCAAGTCTTATTAGGTTAAATCATATGATGCTATGTTTATATAATAATGACATAATTGTAAATATGATATGATCATATTTAATTTGTTTAGCATGTTATATATATGATGTGATCATATTTGCTTAATCATAATTAGATTATGATGTATATATCATTCTATAAAGGTTCCCCTAACATAGTGGTATAAGATCACTATGTAATGATGGTTGTCTTAAAATGATTATATGTGCTATTATGTTTGTAATATATCATGATTGATAAATATTCTTGTGTCCAGTATAATTTTAAATTAGAATGTGCAAGAGACCATTTAAAGCCCTCTATAAAAATTATATTAAGTTATAGTATAACTAACCGATAGCAGAACCAATCTGAATGTTTAATTGATCAAGCGGTGTCTAGGAAAGTGGTTCATGATTGGTAAAGAGAACATGGTTTCTAATTGGTTTTATTGTTTGACTAGGCCAATTTATTGGTGTCTAAGGAAAGCAACAGGGGGGACCCCCACCTCTCTCCCACTTAGCTGGCTAATTAGATTAATTTAATTCTAGATTGGAGTGCTTAGATTTATATTCACTACAATAAGGCCTTCCTTCATGCTAGGTCATTATTATGTCACAAACCATATTAGGTTTGTTGTGTAACCATAAGACCTATTATTGAGACTGATGTAATATTAATCTAGTGCATTAAGATGCTTACATCATTTTGGGTATACTGCTTTATTGTGCAACCACAAGACCAGTTATATTCCATATTGATTGTATAGAAATGAATGGTCCTACTAAACTAAAACATTATAGTTTGTTGTGCAAACACAAGGCTATTAATATTTTAGAGGCTAGGGCAATATTGAGAATTGCATGAGATGCAATTAGAAAGAGTTTCCTACCTTTGAACTTATAAAAGATTTGTTGTGCAACCATAAGACTTTTTATAAGGAATTAGGATCTCAATCCAACTAAGAAAACCAATTAGGGTTCTTGATTATCATAATAGAGGGTTATGATTTTCAATAAAATAGTAAGAGACATAATTAAATTAATATCCTAATTTAATTATGTATGTCATCATGAGTTGTTTGCTTATGTAATATTCTTTATTACGTAGATTAAATGGCTTCTTCACTTTTACTGCGTTCAATTTTGGATTCAAATAAATGGACTGATTCAATTATGTGGATTGATTGAGAAATCTTAAAATAGTACTCAATCAGGAGAATCATTCCTATATCCTTGAATCCCCTGATCCTAAGAAATTAGGGGAAGATGCCATAGATGAAGAAAAAGCCACTTATAAGAAGTAGCAAAATGATTCATTGACTATCAAATGCATCATACTGGCCTTCATGAATAATGAATTATAGAGGCAGAATGATAGCATGGATACTCAGTCCATGTTGCTTAATCTAAAAGAGCTTTATGGAGAGCAGAGTAGGACTTCTAGATATGAGATATCTAAGCAGTTATTTCTATTGGAAATTATATCCCAAAGCTAATCATCAGTCTATTGATGGTTGAGTTATTTTATAATTATAATTAATTTATTAAATAATAAAAATATTTTGACATCTTTTTCATCATAAGTTTATATCTTCTAATGAACTCCATTATTATGATGAAGTCTTTAGGAATGTTTAGTTTTGATAAAGATAGAATTTATCGATTAGTCATTAAATTTGTTCACGATCAAATGATAGGCTATTAATTAGAACAATAGTATCTGTCGAGTATAGGTCGCTATATGTCATATAGGTTGATTATCCTCTAAACCAAGGAGTGTGGAGATACTGGTATGGCATATAGATGAGATGTATGGATACTTCATCATGGAATGTGACCAACTCTAGAGTATTCTACTATCGAGAATATCTTTGATGGGATATAGGTATAAGTATCCCTTAGACCTGAGATCACCTCAGTGACTTGCAAGCAACTCACTATGCTTTGGTACCGAACTAACTAAATTTCTAATTCAACAATGAAAGGCATCTGGGCATAGTCAAGTACTTGCAAAGTCAGAGTATGATTAAGATAGAATTAACCACTCCAAGAGTTGGAGAAGAATGTATCACTATATTTCAATATAGCAAAATCTTGGCCAGGATAATCCATCAGATGAATTTGATATTTTGAAATACAATGTGGACAACCTGATCAAAGTTGATAGTTGAACTCTAAGATGTCCTATGAGTATTATGGTTAAGGAAATGAATTATATGAAAAGTATATCTGCATGGATTCTAAGGATGGTGTTCTACACCTTCGACCTATCCGACCGTCGGATATCATTGCTAGATGGTCACTTTGATTGGTACAAAAATTTATTCCTATGCTATCAACTTAGGTTCGAACCTATGAAGTCACATATATCAGAGCTTATGATCTGATAGGATGGTTAATCAATGATTAAGAATCGTTCTAGGATTAAATAATCAATACGATTGGTGTTTATCCTAGTGCAAGTATTGTAGGAGGATGGATTAGCAATTGAATTACTAATTGGTATAATTTGATTAAGCCAATAGATTAAGATTAAGTCTAACTAAATATGATTTAATTAAATTTAGTTTTGGCTTGATTGGATCAAGTCCAATTGGTTTATTGGATAAGCCAAGTGCAAGAAAGAACTAGTCCTAGTCTAACTAGGACTTAGATTAATCCAATTTTCTAATTTGATTAGAAAATAAATTAGAATTTAATTTAATTTAATTAAATTTTTAAATAGATTAGGATCTTATTTAATTGAGTTGGTTTAATCTTGATTATATTTGGTTAAAAGATCTTGTTTGACCAAGTCAAAATAGGAGTCCTAGTGTGACTAGGACTCCCTATCTCCTTGCACCACCTTGGTCCCAACACCCCACATACCTATTTTTTAAGTATTTTTTATGGAAAATCTCTTTCTTCTTGATTTTCATGCTCCCTCTCTCCCTCCAAGTCATATTTGGAAGTTAGGTGGAAGACCAAGTCAAAGGAGGAATTGGTTTTGCTTAGGATTCTATGAGATAGAATCCTTATTGACCAAAACATCTTTCCTTGAGTGTCGCCCCCTCTTTTAATTAATTCTTCTCTTATTCTATGAAAATAATCTCTTTTTCTATGCACCCTCCATTGCTGGTCCATGCCAACAATTATGGAGGAGGCGTCCAAGAGTTGGGCGCCCCAATAACTTTCCATGTTTGAATATTCCAGGTCTAGGATTTTGATCTAACTTGGACTCTTCTTTTTCTCTATTTATTGGATGAATTTTATTCTAATTTTTTTGTAAAATATAGAGCATTGGGAGAGGTTTGGAATGTGCAAAAATTAAAGAAAGAGGATCCTTGGGCATGGGGGTTCCATAGGCATCAAACTAGGTGTCTAGGTGAAAGAAAAGAGAAGAAGAAGAGGGTCTTCTTCTAGGGCTGTTTTATTTTCAATCTCTCCTCCTTTCTTTTGAGTTTTTTTTTAAGAGAGTCTTAGATCAGAAAACTCTCATATTCCTTCTCATATTTTGGAGTGTCTAAATTTTAAAGAAGAGAGCATCAGATCGACCATCGAAGAAGGATCAACATAATACTAGCATGCTGTGCTGATTTCCTGCATCGAACTTCAGATTAGAGATCGTAGGCTCATGTGGACGACTCCTAGAGGCTGAACATGTGTACGGCTTGTGACTTCATCCTCAAGCTTGGATCAGCAAGTTAGAACATCTAAACTTACTCAGGTAATAGATCTGATCTATAACTTCATACCTGCATTTGATGTAGTGTAGATCTAGGTTGATTTGATCAACCTTTTTTCTTTTATTCTTTTTTGAATTTAATATCATGCCTTAATCATGTAATAAATCTGAGATCTAGATATTTACATGGTTATTTAAATAAATTTTAGATTTATTTAAAAATTTTACTGTAAGATCTTGAAAAAATTTCAAGATCAACCTGTGAAACCCTAGATCTGATTTCTTCAATTGGTATCAGAGCAAAGTTCTTATTACATGATTTTTGTGCATGACTAAATTATTTTTTAGATTAGATCTAATTTATAATCTAATTATTAAATCTAAAAAAAAATATTTTAGATTGCATAGACTGCCATAAGGTTGTCCTGCCGTAAGATTTACCCCTTACAGTGAATAGGTTGTCCTAACACGTGCTGATCTAAAATATTGATCATAAAATTTTAGATTAGATCTAAGAGATTTTATGATCTGATTAAAAATATTTTAATCTAATTTTAATCATAATAAATATGTTAGATTTGATCTAGGATGATTTATGATTGATTATTATTGAAACTATTTCAATTACATAAATCTATTTAGATTAGATCTAAAGTAGTTTTATATTTATTTTACATGCATATTGATTATGAATCAAACATGCAACTTGATTGATAGAACCATGTTGTAAAACTATTTTATAAATATGAAAATCATTTTTGAAAAGTCAAATCCTAACCCTCAGCCCAAAACTTAATTGAGAATTAAGAAGTTGATTGATTAGGATCTAAGATTGTAAATTGACGATCCTAAGACACAAATCATAACACATTGGGTTAAATGGGTTAGTAGAGAATAGGTCCATTAATTGGGTTAGACATAGAGTTAGATTAAAGAATGGACTTAATTAGAGAATTGACTAAATCTAATCAATTATTGTCTTAGATTAGGTCAAGGATTCCCTAGATCAATTACAATAGTTGTAGTTGGTCAAGTCCATGTCTTTAATAAGACCCAAGATGGACTTGATTCTTGGCTACACGGTCTAACATGAACTATTAGGTTGATCTAATTGAAACTAATTAAATCAGTTGGTGTCTAAGGTAAACTAGACCAATGGTTTTTAATTGGCAACTCACTTACCTGGCCATTTCTGATGGTGTCTAAGGCAAGCCTGGCAGACCGTTCCACTGATCGAACTTACCGAGCCTCTTGGTGAGATTATGTTTTGATCAGATCGCTTGACTATTCGAGCTAACCCATGTCAACTAGGTAAATCAATTTGACTGATTTAGGTGCTCCTAGACCAGCCTATTAATGGTCTCCCTTAAGCTGATTAGGTAAAGTTAGTGGGAGGATCATGACAAGATAGTTAATTTGACCTACTCACTTTTATAAATAAATTTTCTAAACTTATTAGATCCCTAAAATTAAATAGTTATACGATAACTAGATCATAGCCTCCCATTAAAGTGGATGATGATGGGTCCATCAGTTGGATAATCATTGGAGGCCCAAGGATCTGGTGCTTATCGGTTGATGGAATTATCATTCATTATATGATCTCTTGGATACATCTTTCTAAATGATGGTCAGGTGGGCCAACCAAAGTTGGGCATGATTATTCATTGGTGGGATGGGCCAAGTATGGTCATGTTAATGGTTAGACCTAACTGGAACCTTTTCTGAGAAGACCAAAGCCAACTGATCAGAGCTTGGGGCAAAATTTAATTATTAAAAATTATTTAGAGAAATAATTGGTTATGAATCTACCCTTAGATGTACATAGGTGGGCCAAACAAAGTTGGGCTTGTGTACAGTCTATGTGGATTCAAAAACCCACTAAGAAATTAGGATAATTCCTCGAATTGGAGGTAGAGGCTACCAATTCGAATAAAATAGTAGGAGAAATCATTTGACTAAAGTCCAAATCTTTAGGTTTAATGAATCAATTACTAATTATGTTTTGGTTTTTCTTTATGTAGACATGGCCACTTCCCTATCGCTCCGATTATTGTTGGACAATGATAAGTTGGTGGGACTCAACTTCGGTAGCTAGTACCAAATGTTGAAGATTGTCCTGAGGCATGAATGGATCCTATATGTGCTAACGAATCCTACACTTGAGGAGCCAACTGCCAATACACATGGAACAGTCAGAAACACTTATCAGAAGTGGCTTAGTGACTGAACCATAGTGCACTGCATTATGCTGACTACGATGAGCAATGAGTTCAGTCACAGTTTTGAGATAGCTCAGTCAAATGAAATGCCCCAAGTGTTGGAGGATTCTTTTGGCACACCCGATAATGTTGAGAGGCATAAGACTAGTTGCATCATCTTCAATACTAGAATGCGGGATGAAGCCTCTGTCACTGATCATGTACTGTATATGATCGAGCTGATAGAGCGCTTGAGCAAACTTGGCTTTTCCTTGCATGAACAACTTAGAAAAGATGCAATATTGAACTCGCTGCCAAAGTCCTATCTCCCTTTTCTTACTCATTATAAAATGACAAAGCCTGAAATAAACTACCATGGCTTACTAGGGTTACTTCAAAACTTTGAAAAGGATCACCAGCTCCATAAAGAGTCAATGAACTTAGTAGGAGGTTTGTTTTCTAGTTCTCGACCCTTTAGGAAAGAAAAGAAGAACAAGAAGAAGAAAGCCAAGAATGTGCATGTTCATGCTAGGACACCTATGCAGGCTCAGACCCCAAAGATCAAGCATGATAAGAGTCATGCTGAATGCTACTTTTGCAAGAAGCGAGGGCATTGGAAGAGAAACTGTCCTTAGTACATTGCCTCCCTGGACTCGAACAGGCAAAGAAAGAAGCAAGCTATTGTTGGATAGGGTATTTATGTGATAACTCCTTGCAATTTCTCTATTTGTGATATTACTGACTGGGTATTGGATATCGATAGCCCTTACCATATTTGCAATTCGTTGTAGGGATTTAGGTTAGTAGAAGATTCGAGCAAGGCGAGAGATTTCTGAACGTTGGAGATGGAAGACCAGTTCCAGTTCTAGCTTTAGGAATTTTGAAATTGGTATTTGAATCTCATATCGTTGTTCTTAGTGATTATCATTTTTGTTCTAGTCTCTTTTTAAATATCATTTTTGTAGACCTTTTGGCCATGAACAATTATGAAATTTCAATAAAGAAACGAGTTTATAATATCATTGTGAATGGTGTTACTGCTTTCTATGGATAATTGAACAATGGTGTATATAAGTTATCACAACCTATTAATGTAGTTTATTCTACTAGCAAGCATCCTAGATTAGATAGTGTATCAGATATCTACTTATGGCACTGTTGGCTAGGTCATATAAACAAAAACAAGATAAACAGGTTGACTCAGGAGGAAATTCTCAAAGTTAATGATTGTGAATCACTTTCAACCTGTGAGTCATGTCTTCTTGGTAAAATGACCAAGTCACCTTTTACTGAAAAATGTGAGAGAGCCAATGAGCTCTTAGGTCTAGTACATACTGATGTATGTGGACCAATGAGCACAAGTGCTAGAGGTGGATATGTCTACTTCATCACTTTCATAGATCATCTATCCAGATATGGATATATCTATCTGATGAAATATAAGTCAGATTATTTTGAAATGTTCAAACAATTTCGAAGTGAAGTAGAAAAATAAACCAAAACGAGTATTAAAATGCTTCAATCTGACCGAGGAGGAGAATACCTTTCTGATAAGTTTCTCACATATCTAGGAGAGAATGGAATTCTCTTCTAATGAACTCCTCCTGGAACACCACAGCATAATGGTGTGTCTGAAAGGAGGAATCAAACTCTGTTAGACATGGTCCAATCCATGATGGTATTTGCTAGCTTGCCGATATCCTTCTAGGGATATGCACTTGAATCGACTTGTTATCTATTAAATATGGTTCCAAGTAAGTCTGTAGTTAAAATCCCATATGAGATATGGATAGGGGATAAGCCAACACTTTCACACCATAGGATTTGGAGGTGCCCGACTTATGTCAAATAGTTAGTTACAGACAAACTTGGACCTAGGTCTGACAAGTGTACATTCATAGGATACCCAAAACAGACCAAAGGATACTATTTCTACCATGCTGACGAACAAAAGATGTTCGTCAGCCTTAGGGCAACCTTTTTAGAAAAGAAGTTTCTTAATGAAGAAACTATTGCCTTTAAGGCTGAACTTGATAAAGTTCAATAGGTAGAAAGTCCGACACAAAATGTTGAACCTAAGTCAGATTTGATCAAATCAGATCCGAAGCCCAATGAACCCACACCATTAAGATGATCCAGTAGAGTACCCCACCATCCAAACAGATGTTAGATATATGTGCCCTAGAAGCCAGAATTGGCTGACACTTGTAATACACTTCTAGGGGCAAAATTATAATTATGACTATAATAAAAAAAATCGATTATTTTCTATCACATATGTGTATTTAGTGTCTGTGATACATCCTTTGAGTTAATGGTAATGATAATTCATATTTTCAAGAGTTGAAAATTTAAGACATGAATAATCATTATTAACTCATAAAATGCTCCCAACCATAGGATCATCATGAGGATGGTGATTGATCCGGAAGGTTGGTATACAATCGCTTCTCTTTAGTAGATGAGTCTTAAATCATAAAAATATGCTGGTTACCGCTGAGCTTTCTATGAAAGGTTCTAAAGGCTCAGTTCTTGCTACGGAATGGACTTCTTCCAAAAGAAAGTCTTATGGAAAGAAAAAGAAGTCTGCGAAAAAGCAAAAGGTGGAAGGAGCAAAGAAGAAGAAGGCAGAGCCGAAGAAAAAGGTCGATGTCAAAGGAAAGTGTTTCCATTGCAACAGCGACGGCCATTGGAAGCAAAACTGCCCTACTTACCTGGCCACCCTGAAGAACAAGAAGGAAGGTCCTTCTGGAGGTATGCTCATTATTGAGTCTAACCTTATGGTTTCTTCTGCATCCAGTTGGGTGCTTGACTCTGGTTCTAGTGCTCATCTGTGCACTTCCATGCAGGGTCTTGAGGATAGCAGGAGGCTGAGGGATGGAGACATGATCCTATGCGTCGGTAATGGAGCAAGAGTTGCTGCAGTAGCCGTGGGAACATACCCTCTTCGATTACCATCTGGTTTAGACTTAGTTTTGAAAGACTGTTATTATGTGCCTGCAGCTAGCAGGAATTTGATTTCTGTTTCATGCTTAGCACAAGAAGGCTATGTGATTACCTTCTTTAAGGACCATTGTAACATTCTTTATGAAAGAAATAAAATTGCAAATGGTTTCCTTATTAATGGTCTTTATCAGCTACATATTGATGTACCTGTTCTAACTATCGAGCAAAACGTGAATGCCAAACGACCTAGGGATAGTCCAAATGATAGATATCTATGGCACCTGAGATTAGGTCATATAGCAGAAGATAGGATCAACAAATTGGAGAAAAATGGGCTATTGAGTCCATTGACTTCCGAGTCATATCCAACTTGTGAATCTTGTCTTCAAGGCAAAATGACTAAACTCCCTTTTGTTGGACATGGGGAGAGGGCCACAGATCTCCTTGCCCTAGTACATACTGATGTGTGCGGCCCATTTGATGTGCCGGCTAGAGGCAATTTTGTCTACTTCATTACCTTTACCGATGATCTGTCTAGGTATGGGTATGTGTATCTTATGAGACATAAGTCTGAAGCTTTTGAAAAGTTCAAAGAATTCAGACATGAAGTAGAAAAACAAACTGAAAAACCCATTAAGGTTCTTCGATCAGATCGAGGAGGTGAATACCTTAGCCGAGAATTCCTAGACTATCTCAAGAAAAATGGCATAGTCTCTCAATGGACTCCACCAGGAACACCTCAACTCAACGGGGTTTCAGAATGGAGAAATCGGACTCTATTGGATATGGTTCGATCCATGATGAGCTTCACAGACCTCCCTGATTTTCTTTGGGGACACTCATTGTTAACTTCAATTTATCTACTGAATAGGGTTCCCTCTAAAACCGTTCCTACCACACCGTATGAGATATGGCACGGTAAGAAACCAAGTCTGAGTCATCTCAGAATTTGGGGTTGTCCGGCTCATGTCAAAAGACAACAAGCGGACAAGTTAGAGTTTAGGTCCTTTAGAGCTCGATTCATAGGATATCCTAAAGAGTCATTAGGATACTATTTCTACATTCCAGAAGACCACAATGTGATTGTGAGTCGACATGCCATCTTTCTTGAAAAATAGTTTATTCAAGATAGCGGCATTGGAAAGCAGATCAAGCTTGATGAGAAAGTCTCACAAGTACAACGAGCTAAGGACCAATTGGAACCAAATCAGGTTGAGCCAATAAGAACACTACCTCCTCCACCTCGTAGATCAAAAAGAGTTTCCCGTCCCCCTGAAAGATACTTAGGTATTATTTCAGAGGACGTAGAGAAAATGTTCCTCATAGGTAATGGTGCTCATGGTGATGATCCCAAAACCTACAACGAGGCGATATCAGATATCGACTCCGAGAAATGGCTAGAGGCAATGCAGTCAGAAATTGACTCGATGCACTCAAACCAAGTCTGGACCTTGGTAGATCCACCAGAAGGTATAGTACCTATTGGGTGTAAATGGATCTTCAAGAGAAAGATTGGTGCAGATGGGAATGTGGAGACATTCAAGGCTAGACTAGGTGGCAAAAGGTTATAGTCAACGCGAAGGCATTGACTATCAGGATACCTTTTCCCCAGTAGCTATGCTAAAATCCATCCGCACATTGCTTGCTGTTGCAGCCTATTTCGATTATGAAATATGGCAAATGGACGTGAAAACGGCATTCCTTAAATGGATATCTTGAGGAAGATATCTATATGGAACAGCCGCTAGGTTTCACATCCAGTGATACTGATCACAAGGTTTGCAAGCTGCAAAGGTCCATATATGGACTTAAGCAAGCATCTCGGAGCTGGAACACTCATTTCAATGATGTGATCAAAAAGTTTGGTTTCATCAAAAATGAAGAGGAACCATGTGTTTTCAAAAGGGTCAGTGGGAGCGCTGTTGTCTTCCTCGTATTGTACGTGGATGACATCCTCCTTATTGGGAATGATATTCCCATGTTGACAACAGTCAAAATTATGGTTGTCCAAGGAATTCTCCATGAAAGACCTAGGTGAAGCATCCTTTATTCTAGGAATTAAGGTCTATAGGGATAGACCGAATAGGATGCTAGGACTTTCACAGAAGATGTACATAGAGGAAGTACTAAAGAGGTTTAGTATGGAAAACTCTAAGAGGGGATTAATACCCTTCAGACATGGTATTCATCTTTCCAAGATGATGTGCCCCAGCACACCTGAGGAAATAGAACGCATGAGCAAGATCCCTTATGCTTCTGCAATAGGGAGCCTCATGTATGCCATGCTATGTACACGACCTGATATAGCCCATGCTGTGAGTGTCACAAGCAGATATCAGTCAAATCCAGGTGAAGAACACTGGACTTCTGTGAAATGTATCCTTAAGTACTTGAGAAGAACTAAGGATATGATGTTGGTCTTTGGTAATGGAGAACTCCAAGTCCAGGGATACACAGACTCGGATTTCATGTCCGATATAGATGATCGAAAGTCGACATCTGGGAGTCTGTTTGTGTGCAATGGTGGTGCTGTCAGCTGGAAGAGTTCCAAGCAAACGGTGATAGCAGATTCCACCATGGAAGCAGAATATATCGCTGCATCAGAGGCTGCGAAAGGAAGCATTCTGGTACAAGAAGTTTGCTGCAGAAATTGGAGTAATGCCATCAGATGCCATTCCTCTATACTGCGACAACAATGGCGCCATAGCCCTTGCTAAGGAGCCGAGGTCTCACCAGAAGTCCAAGCACATTGAGCGGCGATACCACCTCATCCGCGATTACCTCGAGAAAGGTTACGTCGAGGTCAAGAGAGTCAACTCCGCAGATAATGTGGCAGACCCACTTACAAAGCCGTTGGGCCAGCAGAAGATCGAAGCCCACCTTGAGAAGATGGGACTTAGACTTGTAGCCAATTGGCTTTAGGACAAGTGGGAGATTGTTAGATATATGTGCCCTAGAAGCCAGAATTGGCTGACACTTGTAATACACTTCTAGGGGCAAAATTATAATTTTGACTATAATAAAATAAAATGGGTTATTTTCTATCACATATGTGTATTTAGTGTCTGTGATACATCCTTTGAGTTAATGGTAATGATAATTCATATTTTCAAGAGTTGAAAATTTAAGACATGAATAATCATTATTAACTCATAAAATGCTCCCGACCATAGGATCATCACGAGGATGGTGATTGATCCGAAAGGTTGGTGTACAATCGCTTCTCTTTAGTAGATGAGTCTTGAGTCTACGGTGTGGAGACACCGGAGCGAGAGTACAGGTACTCGTTAGAGAACGAGGGCACTGAGCGTGACCACCTCGAGTAGTCATTAGGGAAGTCTACCTTCTCGTCAATGACTGACTCGATGCTGCAGTAGTGTGTCTGGTTCTTTGACCTGAGATGCATCGGCAGTTCACCTTGAGGGTGTTATAGTTTGACTACACCATTACTCGGTCTCCTAGCCATATGGAACCCTGAGGTGTATGTTGGCTATAGCATGTTCATTGTAGGAACTGGATTGCATCAAGATGGAATCTATCTACCTCGGTGGTAGAGGAGCAGCCCTATGATGATCATGAGAATCAAGTCCAGAAGTCCATGGCCATGGCAGAGTGAAATAATAGAAAGAGTTTCTATTTAGATTTTCACATTGGACTCGAATCGAATGATTACATCATATGACAGAGACTAGGGTTTGACGAGTTCACCTTAACCCTAATCTGATCGGGGCTCAAGATAGAAGAACTTAATCACACAGGTAGCTGCACCAAGAGGTTCGCATTCAGCTCTGATGGGTTGCCACCATATACTGCTAGGTGTCACTGGTGGATTTTGGGAGCAATTAGAATGATTTAGATGATCGATCATTCTAGCTGTTCGAATCAGAAGAGTTCTGATCCATCGAAAGGAGTTTCGATGATGTCGATGATAGAGATCATGACATATCCCATTACCATACAGAACTGAACCTAACTGGGTCACACAAACAAGGGTTTGAATCTGGTGATCATCAATTGAACTGATCTAGTTCAATTGATCTGAATGAGATTCAATTAGGTTCAAGGAAATCGTGCTAGCACTCGATTGAACCTAACGTTCTTCTTTTACTATCATAAATAAGTTGTCCTGACTGAGCCAAAGGAGTTTGTGCTCAATCAGAGGCCTTCATATGGTCTGACTGGAGGTTGTCCAAGTCAGAAAAGGTTGTCTTATTTTGTAAGACATTACCTGCCATTTTTGGTCACCTGCCATTTCTTGTTCTTTGACTTTGGTCAAAAGTCTACCTTTGACTGGTCAAACGTTGACCATTGACACTTTGACTTTTGACCACATGTCATGCACCTATTGGAGAGCTGGTGGGGGCCTGTCCCCCTGCCAGAACCTGGCAAGGAGAAGGGCGCACGCCACCCTTGGCGTGTGCCCAAGTTGGAGGCGCCTAGGAGTCCTTGTTGGACAAGGACTCCATCTCCTTTTTGGATTCCAATTAGAGTTCTCCTAAGAACCAACTTTGACTGGTCTTAGGCGCCCTCTAAGGAGGAATCCAGGGGACTCTATTCCCACCAATCAGATTTAGATCTGATTTCACAAAGGGTTGTGATTGGTTGGGAAGAAGAGGAGTTGGATCACAGCTTAGTCTATAAATAAGACCCTGCGCCCAACTCAGATTGTAGATGAATGAATTGAATCAATTCCCCATGCCCCAAGGCTGCCTCTCCCCTCCTTCCTCCATGCCAAACCACCTTCTCCCCTTGCTCTCCACGTCCAAAAGGAGTTTTGGACTTTTGGTTGGTGCGATTCCAGATCAAGAAAAGGCGATCAAAAGCTAAGAAGGCTGCGCTGCTGCTGCAAAGGACGACTGCTGATCTTCAAAAGAGTTTTGAAGATCCTCCAGATCAGATCCAGATCTGATTTTTGGAGGTGTGATAGAGAAGAAGAGGATCTCCAGATCCAACCCGAGTGGATACCGGTAGAGGCCAGGCGCTTGCGTGGCTAAGATCCAGAACCTTCCGCTGCAAACAGGATCATCAACGGGTAATAGGATTACCCATATCAAGGTAAATTAAATTTGATTTAATTTATATAGATTTTATTTTATTTTTAAAATAATAATAATCAGATCTAAAACATCTTAGATCTGATCTAGATCAAAGAAAAAAAATTTTGAAATATATCTCTTGATCTGATCAGATCTGAATGAACCTGGTCCGAAAAATCAGGATTTTTCTTCAATAGATACTATGGATTCTTGTTCCAGGATGGTGATCCCATCGAACTCAATGAGAACGGTGAAGATCTGATCACTTATATGGATGCGATGCAGAGATCCGACTCTGAGAAATGGCTAGAAGCCATGAGATCCGAAATGAATTCCATGAAGGTCAATGATGTATGGATATTAGTTGACCCACCTGAAGGGGTTAAACCCATTAGGTGTAAATGGGTCTTGAAAAGGAAGAGGGGCACAGACAAAAAGGTGGAGACCTATAAAGCCTGTCTGGTTGCTATGAGGTATCGTCAACATTATGGTATTGACTATGATGAGATGTTCTCCCCTGTGGCAATGCTCAAGTTCATTCGGATCATGCTTGCCATTGCTGTCCATCTGGACTATGAGATCTAGCAGATGGATGTGAAGACAGCTTTTTTAAATGGAGAGCTGACCGAAGAGGTGTATATGATATAACCTGAAGGGTTCACATCCATAGATGAGTCCAAGGTGTGCAAGCTTCAGAGATCCATTTATCGATTGAAGTAGGCATCTCGAAGTTGAAACATGCATTTTGATAAAGTGATCAAAACGTATGGCTACGTTAAGAACAGAGAAAAACCCTGCATTTACAAATGGGCAAATAGTCCAATAGTGGTATTCCTTATTTTGTACATGGAAGATATTCTCTTAATCGAAAATGACATTCCTGCTTTACAAGGAATAAAATTCTAATTATCATCACAGTTCTCCATGAAGGACTTGGGCGAAGCATCCAACATCCTAGGGATGAAGATCTATAGGGATAGATCTAAAAGGATGCTTGGTATATCCCAATCTACGTACATAGAAACTATACTGAAGAGGTTTAGCATGAAGAATTTCAAAAAGGGCTATCTTCCGACAGGCCAAGAAATTTTTCTCTCTAAGAAAGATTGTTCGACAACTCCTGAAGAGAGAGAGCGTAAGAGTAGAATTCCATATACTTCGGTAGTGGGGTCTATTATTTATACTATTGGAGATAAACCCCACTCCCGTCGAAGTCTAGTTTGATGCTTAGCCTAATGCAACTAGTAATCATGGAAGAGCTTCGATCAAAAATTCTTCCACCAGCGATCGAACCCCAGTCGAACTCCTTTAGTAGCTAAACTCCTCCAACGGTCGAACCCCTTCTGGACTCCCTCTAGTGGCCGAACCCTTTTCGAACTCCTATAGCAGCTGAACTCTTTTCAGACTTCTCCTTAAGTCGGATTCTCCTTCTGAACTTCTCCTTCAATCCGATTTCTCTAGGAACCAAAATTCTTTTGGACTTCTACTTCAATCGAATTCCTCCAGGAGCCAAACTCGTTCTAGAATTCTCCTTCAATCGAATTCCTCTAGGAGCCAAATTTTTTCTGGACTTCTCCTTCAGTTAGATTCTCCTTCTGAACTTCTCCTTTAGTCGAATTTCTCTAGGAGCCAAACTCCTTCTGGACTTCTCCTTCAGTCGGATACTCCTTCTGGACTTCTCCTTCAATTAGATTTCTTCAGGAGCCAAACTCCTTCCCAACTTCTCCTTTAGTCAAATTTCTTCGGAAGCCAAACTCCTTCTGGACTTCTCCTTTAATCAGATTTTTCAGGAGCTAAATTTCTTCTGGACTTCTCCTTCAGTCGGATTCCTCTTCTGAACTTTTTCTTTAGTCGGATTCCTCTAGGATCCGAACTCCTTTCGGACAACTCCTTCAGTCGGATTCCTTCAGGAGACGAACTCCTTTCAGACTTCTCCTTTAGTCAAATTCCTTCAGGAGCCGAACTCCTTTTTGGACTTCTCCTTCGATCAAATTTCTCTAGGAGCCAAACTCCTTGCGAACTTCTCCTTCAATCGAATTTCTTCAGGAGCCAAATTTTCTTCCAAACTTCTCCTTTAGTCAAATTCTCTTTCGAACTTCTTCTTCAGTCGAATTCCTCCAAGAGCAAACTTCTTCCGAACTTCTCCTTCAATCAAATTTCTTTAGGAGCCAAACTCCTTTCAAACTTCTCCATTAGTCAGATTCTTCTAGGAGCCGAACTTCTTTCAGACTTCTCCTTCAATCGAATTCCTCTAGGAGCCAAATTCCTTCCAAACTTCTTTTTCAGTCGGATTCCTCCAGGAGCCGAACTCCTTCCAGAGTTCTCCTTCAGTTGGATTCCTCTAAGAGCCAAACTCCTTTCAGACTTCTCTTTCAGTTAAATTTCTTTAGGAGCCGAACTCCTTTCAAACTTCTCCTTCAATTGGATTCCTCCAGCAGATTTTGACTAGCATTCCTTCTGGATGATCCCCTCTAGTCATATTCCCTTTAGGAGTCCAAACTCCTCTGGAATTGATATATGTCAAAGTTCTTCATCAACTAATATCTGCTTCCTCCGAACTTCGACTATTAAATTTCAATGAATGAGCACATCAAGATAGGCAATATCTCTCTCTCCATAGCAAACCTCATGCAGCCCCGAGCGGCCCACTACCGGATGGTTATGGCTGTCACTATCAGTCTACGACAAGCAACACCACTCTCTCCATAGCAAATCCCACGTGACTTCGAGCGGCCCACTACCGAATGGTTATGGCTATCACTATCAGTCTGCTACAGGCGACACCTCTCCCTCTCCATAACAAATCTCATGTAGCCCCAAGCGACTCACTATCGGATGGTTATGGCTGTTACTATCAATCCGCTATAGGCTCCATCTATAAAAAGAGATCCTTCAAATATATTTTCTCTAAGCTCTCTTCTCCTTTTTGAAACTCTATTGAACTCTTTCCTGAGCACTGCATTTTTGTTGATCGGACGAGCTGACTTGATCATCGAAGGGTCCTATCGGAGCCACCACGACCGACTTTGGATGGGACTTCATTTCGTAGGTCACTGATGGTGACCTCTCCTTCCTCAACTCCAACTCGATCCGGTGTCAACTAGATTTTGCACCAATAGGATTAGCATTAGAGGAAGGACTCTATTTTTGAGGTACCCTTGTTCTTAAAGGAATGCTCAATTGACCCTATGGATCTTCTTCTTCAAGGTCCATCTCCATCCTCTCCCTCAATTCTAAGAAATGCCACCAAAGAAGGTGACTACCCGAAGATCTACCGCTTCTACCATCAAATCTGAGCCAAAACCATCCATTCCTGCTCCAGCATCAATGCTTCAACCTCCTCCTCCACCGACGATCATGGTAGATCCAGAGCAGTTTAACCTACTGATGTAGTAGGTTCAGGGCCTCATCAAAATGGTGCAGATCATGCAGCAGCCCTAGGTGGTGGTTCCATTAGAAAACCCACCATCGGAATGTCAGAAACCAGTCTCAAGGAGGAGTACTTGGGCTAGCATACCCATCTCTTCTGAAAAGAAGAAATAGAGAGTAGAGGATCCTTGTTCGGATCATGATTCTTCTTTGAAAGAGATCTTCTCCATCTACAGTTGGAAGTCTTTCAAGATCTGCGATCGAGATGATGTCCTCGATCAAAAACTATGAGAGATGGATCGATGGATCAAGAAGCTCCACCACATTGCCCTAGCTCATCATGATGGCATCTGCACCGATACCCCTTTCTCTTCCTAAATTATGCAAGAGTCCATTTTGCCAAGCTTCAAGCTCCCTCAATTTGAAAGCTATGATGGAATGTCTGATCCGATCGATCATCTAGAGCCTTTTTGGACTATGATGCTTTTCCATGGCTTACCAGATGCCATCTTATGCCAAGCTTTCCCATCTACTTTGAAAGGAGCAGCAAGAAACTGGTATTTGGCATTGAGACCAGGTATGATCTTCTCCTTCGATCAGATGAGCCATCAGTTTATGGCTCACTTCAATAGCAGCCGACGTCCGCACCGAGGTTCGAATTTTTTGATGAATATCAAGCAAAAGGAAGAAAAATCTATCCAAAATTATGTCACCTAGTTTAATACTGCTACATTGGAGGTCCAGAATCTAGACCAGTCTGTTGCAATGGCTGCACTAAAGGGCGGCCTTTAGAAGAATGATTTGCTATTCTTCCTAAAGAAGAAGTACCTTAGGAACTTTGCTAATCTGCTAGCTCGAGTTGAAGGATATGTCCGAGCGGAAGAAGCCTTCAAATTGAATGATGAGGAAGCCATAGAAGAGCGGCAGATGGATGAGTCTAGTAAACATGCGGCTGATGGAGGGCCGAATGAAGTTCGGTCATGCTCACGGACTTCCTCCGAGCGCAAGCAATTCCGAACTATTCCTCGAGCTTGTCGTCAAAGAAGCCCCGACGAAAGGGTGTGAAGAAGTTCCCCCTAGTGGTTTCACAACTACATCCTCCTCAATGCTCCAAATATACTAGTGTTGATGGAGATCAAGGAGCAACTTCCAAGGCCTGAAAGGATGCACACTCATCCCGACAAGTGCAATCCTAGTAAATATTATCTCTACCATCATGACCACGTCCACGATACTGAAGAATACATTCAGCTCCAAGATGAGATCGAGGAGCTCATCAAGAGAGGTCGGCTGGGTTGATTCCTCAGATGCTGGCCTGAAGCAAGAGAAGATCAACTGAGGATACTACCACAGTCAGAACCACCGAGGAAAGAACAACAAGAAGATCGACCATCTCTCAACATCATCAACACTATCTTTAGGGGACTTCAGCAAAAAGAGGCCAGCAGATCTGAGGGATCGGTGAAGAGATGGAGGACTGAAGAACCTATAACCTTCACTGAGGTTGATGCACGGAGGTTACAATTTCCACATAATGATGCGGTTGTAATCTCTTTAAATATAGCAGACTATGATGTACGTCGCATCCTAGTTGACAATGGAAGTTCGGTTGACATCTTATCCCATGATACTTTCTCCAAAATGTCAATATTTGATTGTCAGCTTGGACCAATAAACTCTCCCTAGTAGGCTTTGCTGGTACTACAGTACCAGTTGAAGGTGTAATAACTCTGACCGTGGCTGCAGGGCAATATCCGAGATAATCCAGAGCATAGGTGGACTTCCTAGTAGTAAAGGCTCCCTCTGCTTATAATGCAATTCTTAGCCGACCAGCTCTAAATGTGCTTCGGGCGGTGGTCTCAACTTATTATTTGAAGATGAAATTTTCGACAAGTTATGGGATCGGAGAAGTTAGGAGAGATCAAGCTCTGGCAAGGCACTGCTACTCAATTATCCTACAAAAAAAAGAATGGTCCAACCCTTGTTTCGTTGATGGGCTAGATATCCGCGATGACCTTGTCAAAGAACAGGGCAAGCCTATAGAAGATCTGATGACCATCCTCCTGAATGATGAAAACATGGAGCATACGGTGCAAATTGGCTCCAATCTAGAAGATGAAGTTTGGAAATAGCTCATCGCCTTCTTACAGAGGAATGTCGATGTCTTCGCTTGGATTCCGATGGATATGCCTGAGATTGATGCTGAGGTTATGAAACATCGACCGGCCATTGACCCTAAGCATCGACCAGTGAAAGAAAGAGTTTGAGGCCATGCGCTAGAAAGGCAGAAGATAATAGCAGAAGAAGTCAATAAGCTCTCAACATTGGATTTATTCGAGAAGTCAACTACCCGACTTGGGTCTTTAACATGGTCCTGGTCAAGAAAGCCAACAGCAAGTGGAGGATGTGCGTCGACTTTAAGAATCTTAATAAGGTCTACCCAAAAGATAGCTATCCTTTGTCTAGAATCGACCAACTGATGGACGTGACTTTAGGCTATGAGCTCCTCACCTTCATGAATGCCTTCTCTGACTACAACCAAATTTAGATGGTACCGGAGGACGAGGCAAAGACTGCTTTTATTACTAACCATGGTTTTTATTGTTACAGGGTCATGCCCTTTGGGCTTAAAAATGTAGATGTGACTTATCAGTGCTTGGCCAATAAAATCTTCAAGGAGTAGATTGACCGCAATATGGAGGTTTACATTGATGACATACTAGTCAAAAGCTGAGAGATTGTCAATCATGTCACCGACCTTGAAGAGGCTTTCGATGTGCTCAGAAAATACAAGATGAAGCTGAACCTAACCAAGTGCACCTTTGGGGTATCCTTAGAAAAATATTTAGGATTCATGGTCTCGAGATGAACGATCGAGGCCAACCCGAAGAAAATTCGAGCTATTCAGAAGATGACCACTCCAAAGTCCATCAAGAAAGTTTAGCACCTAATTGAAAAGGTGGCATCTTTGAGTCATTTTGTCTTGAGGTCGGTTGAACGCTGCATGCCCTTCTTCAAAATCCTCAAAAAATCAAAAGATTTTCACTGGACTTAGGAATGCCAAAAGGCATTCGACAAGCTCAAGAACTACCTTGGCTTGCCCCCTACTAGCCGAACCCAAATCTGGAGAGGAGCTATTTCTCTACCTCGTAGTCTCTTCTGCGGTGCTAGCGACAATCCTGATCAAAGAAGAGACGAAAGTATAGCAACCAGTCTACTACATAAGCTAGATCCTAAGGGATGCCGAAACCAGGTATACAAAGTTAGAAAAATTGACTTATGCTCTTCTGATTACAGCAAGAAGAGTTCGATCATACTTTCAGGGACATGCTATAATGCTTCGCACTGACCAGTCAATCAAAGTAATCCTTCATCAAACAGATGCTTCCGAAAGAATTACAAAATGGGCCATTGAATTAATAGAGTTTGACATCAACTACCGACCTTGGCCAGCAATCAAGGATCAGGCACTGGCCAACTTCATAGTTGAGTGCACCATTTCAGATGAAGCCGAGCTTGAACAAAGTGAGATCGGCATCCCATGGTTGCAATCGAGCCTCCTTGAAGAAAGTGCCAACCTTTTTGATGATTTTTGGGTGCTGTACGTGGATGGTTCGTCTAACTTTACTGGAGTAGGTGCGAGGTTAGTCTTAGTCAACCCAAAGGGAGTCATCGTTGAGTATGCGCTATGCTTCAAATTTTCTACAACTAATAATGGGGCCGAATATGAAGCGCTGATCGCCTAATTAAAAATAGTAAGAGAGTTAAAAGTAGATCGACTTTATGTCTACAGTAATTTCCAATTGATGGTTGGCTAAGTTAGTGGCAAGTATGAAGCACGAAAGAAAAGTATGATAAAATACCTCGAGAAAGTAAAGGTTTTGACTCTGGCCTTCGACAATTTTAGCATTCGACAGATTCTGAGGGCAGAAAATATAAGGGCCGATCTCCTCTCTAAGTTGGCCACTTCAGTCCCAATCGAACTATCCAAAGAAGTATTTTTTGAAACTCTAAAATGTCCAAGCTTAGAGGATTCATAGTTTGTTATGCAAATGGAGCTCGAGTCGAGCTGGATTAACCCATTAGTTGCCTTTTTTAAAGAGGAAGTTCTTCCTCATGATCTAAAAGAAGCTCGAAAACTCATGAATCAAGCCTCTCGATACATTTTGTATGAGGGCAATTTTATAAGAGGTCGTACTCGCTGCCGCTGCTGAGATGTCTTCGACCTTCAGAGGCTGACTTCGCATTATGAAAAGTGCACGAGGAAATTTATGGAAGTCATATAGGAGCTAGGTTCCTATCATAAAAACTACTTCGATAAGGGTACTATTGGATGACCTTGTACCACGATTCTATGGAGTATGTTAAGAAATGTGATCACTGTCAGAAAAATGCAAACATACAAAGACAACTAGCCTCCGAGCTTACTCCATTGAGCGCATCTTGGCCATTTGCACAGTGGGGAATGGATATACTTGGCCATTTTCCAACATCATCCAGACAACGGAAGTTCTTTCTGATCGCGATCGACTACTTCACCAAAGAGGTCGAAGCCAAACCACTACCAAAAATTACTGAGATCAAGGTACAGGACTTCATCTGGAAGTCAATCATCTATCGGTTCGGTCTGCCCCAAATTCTTATAATAGATAATGGACGATAGTTCGCTAGGATGAGGTTTGCTGAGTTCTGCGAAGATCTAAACATCTTCAATCACTTCACGTCAGTAGCTCACCCACAAGCAAATGGAGAAGCTGAAATGACCAACCAGATCCTACTGCAAGGCATCAAGACAAGACTCAATTGGACAAAGGGGGCCTACGCGGACAAACTCTACTACATCCTCTAGGCGTATCGAACTACTCAAAGGCTATCGACCTGGGAAACATCATTCATCTTGGCCTTTGGAATGAAGGTAGTCATCCCGATTAAGCTTAAGCACCCATCAGCATGGGTCATGGCCTTCGATGAGCAGCATAGCTCATTGGACCTCAGAGTCAAGCTCGACCTATTGGAAGAAAAAAGAGAGGAAGCCAGGATTTGGATGGTGGCCTATAGACGAAGGGTGGCCCAATACTATAACTCCAGAGTCAGAGGTAAAATATTCAGAGTGGGGGACATAGTACTTCGATGAGCTGCTATCTCTCAGCCTTAGAGTCAGGGGAAGCTTGCCCCAAATTGGGAAGGCCCGTATGAAGTAAAGGAGGACCTCTAGCCCGAAACTTATCATCTGAAGGAGCACGAAGGAACAACACTCCCATGACCTTAGAATTCAAAAAATTTGAGAATGTACTATCAGTAATTTTTCTCCAATAAAACTCCATCATTTTAATATTATTATTTTTTGGTGCAAAAATTATGTGATAACAAGAAAAAAGTGATCAAGAGTGGCTATGTTAGGAACAGGAGGAGAACCTCATCCTAACATGAGCAAGTCAAAGGCCTCCAATTATTTAAGACAAGAAGAGGGGAGAGGCCCATTCCACGACCCATCTATGCTCCTATTGCCATGTTAGGAATAGAAGGAGAACCTCGTCCTAACATGAGCAAGTCGAAGACCTTCGATTATTTAAGATAAGAAGAGGGGAGAGGCCTATTCAATGGCCTATTTATGCCCCTATTGCCATGTTAGAAATAGGAGAAGAACCTCATCCTAACATGAGCAAGTCGAAGTCCTTCGATTATTTAAGATACGAGGAGGGGAGAGGCCCGTTCAATGGCCCATCTATGCCCCTATTGTCATGTTAAGAATAGGAGGAGAACCTCATCCTAACATGAGCAAGTCGAAGACCTCCGATTATTTAAGATAGGAGGAGTGGAGAGGCCCATTCAACGGTCCATCTGTGCCCCTATTGCCATGTTAAGAATAAGAGGAGAACCTCATCCTAACATGAGCAAGTCAAAGACCTCCGATTGTTTAAGACAGGAGGAGGAGAGAGGCCTGTTCAATGGCCTATCTGTGCCCCTATTGTTATGTTAGGAATAGGAGGAGAACCTCATCCTAACATGAGCAAGTCGAAGAGCTCCGATTGTTTAAGATAGGAGGAGGGGAGAGGCCCGTTCAACAGCCCATCTGTGCCCATATTGTCATGTTAGGAATAGGAGGAGAACCTCATCCTAACATGAGCAAGTTGAAGACCTCTAATTATTTAAGATAGGAGGAGGGAGAGGCCCATTCAATGGCCCATCTATGCCTCTATTGCCATGTTAGGAATGGGAGGAGAACCTCATCCTAACATGAGCAAGTTGAAGACCTCTGATTATTTAAGATAGGAGGAGGGGAGAGGCCCATTCAACGGCCTATCTATGCCCCTATTGCCATGTTAGTAATAGGAGGAGAACCTCATCCTAACATGAGCAAGTTGAAGACCTCTAATTATTTAAAATAGAAGAAGGAGAGAGGCCCATTCAACGGTCCATCTATGCCCCTATTGTAATATTAGGAACAGAAAGAGAATCTCGTTCTAACATGAGCAAGTCAAAGACCTCTGGTTCTTTAAGATAGGAGGAGGAGAGAGGCCCATTCAACGGCCCATCTATGCCCCTATTACCATGTTAGGAACAGGAGGAGAACCTCGTCCTAACATAAGCAAGTCAAAGACCTCCATTTATTTAAGATAGAAGGAGGAGAGAGGCCCATTCAACGATCCATCTATGCTCCTATTGCCATGTTAGGAACATAAGAAGAACCTCATCCTAACATGAGCAAGTTGAAGACCTCTGATTATTTAAGATAGGAGGAGGAAAGAGGCCCATACAACGATCCTAACATGCCC
The DNA here is from genome assembly GCA_006176705.1 of Cocos nucifera. Classification (NCBI taxonomy): domain Eukaryota; kingdom Viridiplantae; phylum Streptophyta; class Magnoliopsida; order Arecales; family Arecaceae; genus Cocos; species Cocos nucifera. The sequence continues at coordinate 23,233 of QRFJ01005229.1, read as the reverse complement.
CTACAGCTCGTTAGGAATAGGAGGAGACCCTCATCCTAACATGAGCAAAGTTGAGGGCCTCGTTCATTTTAGACGATGTGAGAAGAGAGGCCCCAACTTGGCTAGAGATAAGATCTCTTCCGAGCTTCAACTTCAATAGAAAATAAGATCTCCTCCAATCTCGATCAGAGATAAGATCTCAAAAAAGCTTCAACCTCAGCAGGAGATAAGATCTCTTTAAATCTTGGCTAGAGATAAGATCTCCCCCAAGCTTCAACTTCAACATCAACAGGGCATAAGATCTCTTTCAATCTCGACTGGAGATAAGATCTCCCCCAGGCTTCAACGTCAATCTCAACAGGAGATAGGATCTTCTTCAACCTCGACTGGAGATAAGATATCCCCCGAGCTTCAACGTCAATATAGGATAAGATCTCCTTCAATCTCAGTTGGAGATAAGATCTCTTCCGAACTTCAACATCAACGTCAATAGAAGATAAGATCTCCTTTAACCTCGATTGGTGATAAGATCTCCTCCGAGCTTCAACATCAACCTCAACAGAAGATAAGATCTCCTTCAACCTTGGTAGGAGATAAGATCTCCGAGCTTCAACCTCAATGGGTACAAAGTCCATAAAAGGACTTCGACAATCGTCTTTTTGTACTCCCTTCTTTCAAATTTCGAACTCAAAAGTGGGGGAACTATTGTTGGGGATAAACTCCTCTTCTACCAAAGTTTAGTTTGATGTTTAGCCTAATGAAACTGGTAATCATGAAAGAGCTTCGATCAAAAATTATTCCTCCAGCGGCCGAATTCCAGCCGAACTTCTTTTGTAGCCGAACTCCTCTAGCGGCCGAATCCCTCCCGGACTCTCTCCAGCAGTTGAACTCCTTTCGAACTCCTACAGCAGCCGAACTTCTTTTAGACTTCTCCTTCAATCAGATTCTCCTTCTAGACTTCTGCTTCAATCGAATTCCTCTAGGAACCAAACTCCTTCCGGACTTCTTCTTAAGTCAAATTCCTCCAGGAGCGAAACTCCTTCCAAACTTTTTCTTCAATCAGATTTCTTCAAGTGCCAAATTTCTTCCGAACTTCTCCTTCAGTCGGATTTTCCTTTCGAACTTCTCCTTCAATCAGATTCCTCTAGGAGCCAAACTCCTTATGGACTTCTCCTTTTAGTCGGATTCCTCCTGGAGCCGAACTCCTTCTGAACTTCTCCTTTAGTCAAACTTTTTTAGGAGCCAAACTTCTTTTGAACTTCTCCTTCAATCGGATTCCTCCAGGAGCCAAAACTCCTTTCAAACTTCTCCTTCAATTAGATTCCTTCAAGAGGCAAACTTCTTTTTGACTTCTCCTTCAGTCGGATTCTCCTTCCAAACTTCTCCTTCAATCAGATTCCTCTACGAGCCAAACTTCTTTCAATCTTCTCCTTCAGTTAAATTCCTCCAAGAGCCAAACTCTTTTTGGACTTCTCCTTCAATCGAATTCCTCTAGGAGCTAAATTTTTTTCAGACTTCTCCTTCAATCAGATTTCTTTTTCAAAATTCTTCTTCAGTCAGATTTCTCTAAGAGCCGAACTTCTTTTGGACTTTTCCTTCAATCGGATTCCTCCAGGAGCCGAACTCCTTCCAAACTTCTTCTTCAGTCAAATTTTTTTAGGAGCCAAACTCCTTTCGAACTTCTCCTTCAATCGAATTCCTCCAAGAGCTGAACTCCTTCTAAACTTCTCCTTCAGTCAGATTCCTTCGGGAGTCAAAATCCTTTCAGACTTCTTCCTCAATCAGATTTCTCCAGGAGCTGAATTTCTTTTTGAACTTCTTCTTCAGTCAGATTCCTCTTCCTGACTTCTCCTTCAGTCGAATTTCTTCAGAAGCCGAACTCCTTCTAAACTTCTCCTTCAGTCAGATTTTTTTAGGTGCTAAATTTCTTCTGGACTTCTCCTTTAGTCAGATTCCTCTAGGAGCCAAACTCCTTTCGGACTTCTCCTTCAGTCAGATTCTTGGAGGATTCCTCTAGGAGCCAAACTTCTTTCGAATATCTCTTTCAGTCAAATTTCTTCAGGAGCCGAACTTCTTCTAGACTTCTCCTTCAATTGGATTCCTCCAGTGGATTACTTTTAGATTTTAGCTAGCATACCTCCCAGATGATCCCCTCTAGCCATATTCCCTTTAGGAGTCCGAACTCCTCTAGATTTGACATATGTCAAAGTTCTTCATCAACCAATGCCTGCTTCCTTTAAACTTTGATTATTAAATCTCAATGAATGGGCACATCATGATAAGCGACACCTCTCTCCATAGTAAATCCCACGCAGCTTCGAGCGGCCCATTACCAGATGGTTATGGCAGTCACTATCAGTCCATGATAGACGACACTCCTCTCTCCATTGCAAACCCCATGCAGCTTCGAGTGGCCTACTATTAGATGGTTATGGCTGTAACTATCAGTCTACTATAGGCGATACCTCTTTCTCTTCATAACAAATCCCAAATGGTCTCGAGCGACCTACTATCAGATGGTTATGGCTATCACTATCAATCCGCTATAGGCTCTATCTATAAAAAGAATCCTCCAGATATATTTTCTCTAAGCTCTCTTCTCCTTTCTAAAACTCTGTTGAACTCTTTTTTGAGTACTCCATTTTTGTTAGTCAAAAGAGCTGACTTGATCGTCAGAAAATCCTATTGGAGCCACCACCACCAACTTTGGATGGGACTTTATTTTGCAAGTTACCGACGGCGACCTCTCCTTCCTCAACTCCAACTCGATCCGACGTCGATCAGATTCTACACCAACATATACAATGACATGTACGGGACTAGATGTGGCATACTCATTAGAAGTGGTGAGTAGATACCAGTCTGACCTTGGAGAAAATCACTAGAAGATGGTTAAAATCATCCTTAAGTATTTGAGAAATACTAAGAACCAATGGTTGGTTTATGATAAGTTAGATCTAAAGCTTGTAGAATTTATAGACTCCAGCTTTTAATTTGACCATGATGACAGTCAAAGTGATCGGAGTATATCTTTACTCTAAATGGTGGAGACATCTACTGAAAAAGTTTCAAGCAACATATAGTGGCTGACTCTGTTTGCAAAGCAGTGTACATGACAGCATCAGATATAGTAAAGAAAGTTGTGTGGCTAGGAAAGTTCATCATCGAGCTTGGAGTAGCACCCTTCATTGATGGTCTAGTCCTGCTCTACTGTGACAGCACTAGCACCATAGCTCAAGCAAAGGAACCGAAGGCACAGCAGTAGACAAAGCATATTCTGCATCGCTTTCATTTGGTCCATGAGATCGTGGATCGTGGTGACGTCGATCTTCAGAAGATCGATGGAAAGAAGAACCAAGCCGACCCCTTCACTAAAGCCCTGGCAATCAAGAAGTTCGACAATCATAAGTCGAAGATGGATATTAGATACTGTGTCGAGTGGCTTTAGGATAAGTGGGAGTTGTTAGAAATTATGTTCCAAAGCCAATCATCAATCTGTTGATGGTTGAGCTATTTTATAATTATAATTAATTTATTAATTAATAAAAATATTTTGACATCTTTTTCATCATAAGTTTATATCTTCTAATAAGCTCTGTTATTGTGATGAAGTTCTTAGGACTGTTTAGTTTCGATAAAGAGAGAATTTATCGATTAGTCCTTAAATTTATTCACGATCAAATGATAGGCTGTTAGTTAGGACAACAACGTTTATCGAGCATAGGTCACTCTATGTAATATAGGTTGGTTATCCTCTTAACCAAGAAGTGTGGAGACACTGGTATGACATACAGGTTGAAAGGAATATGCCCTCAAGCCAATTTATTTCTGGGATGTTCTTTGTCTTCCAGACTCATGTAATAATATTTTTAATAAATAAAGGCATTTATTTCATCATATGCAGTGTCTTATTATTTATTTAAGATTATGATGAACTCTATAAATTAGGGCTATGGTTTTAGGATTATGATGAGATCATACTAGTGAGACCTAAAACCTAAAAACCTTAATTTAAATATTTCTAATCGATGGGACATTGAGTTAGGGATCAATATTTTCGGTAAGACTAGCACATTCTTTGTATGCTCGATTGAGAGGGTGATTGATCTCACAATAACTTATGTATGACACTAATACAAGAATGTGGGTGCTCATTAGAGAATGAGTTCACTGAATTGATCCAAATTGAGAATATCTAATGGAGTCTTATCTACATGTCAATAGATGGTTCTCATAGTGAAATATGCGCATGTAATCCTTTGACCTGAAACTATCATAGAATCTTATATATATAAATCCATATTTTGGTTCAAAATCATTCATAACTCAGTTATGTATGGGATGATCTTGATATGGTAGATTATATATATAAAGATTGTGAGTAGGTTAACATGGAATCAATCTCTCCTGGTAAGAGGAAATAGCATCCCATTTGCTTCAAACAAATGATGATTCAGGAAGACTTTGATCAAAGCATGATTAGAAATGGTTTCTAATGTTTTATTAAATAAATCATCATCATGAGATTAAAAGAGAAATGAATATGATATTGGGGTTGACATATTTTCATACTCAGAGTCATATTCAAGATGCAGGGAGATCGAAGGATCTAGTTGCATGGTAATTTTCACTGAAGGATATTTTTGGTATTTTCATCAAAATTTTATATCTTCCGGATAGTCATGATATGTTGCTATACATCAATCATGCCTTGTGGGTTTGATTAAATTAAAATTTTAATTTAATTATTAAATTAGAAAGTGTTTTAAATTAAGTCAAATTGGGTTGGCTGGTTTTGACCTAAATCAGTTTGGTTGAGCTCTAAATAGATTAGGTCAAATCACACCCAGGCTCACTACTGGTTAGATGTGAAATCCAATGGGTCACACATAAAGAAAATTAATTAAGGATCTAATTAGATTAGATCATGATTGCAAGATGAACATGCTAGCACATGTTGCAAATCCTAGCACCTATTTTCAAATTGGATTTGAATCAGCTTCCGATTTGGGCTAATTAAGATCCAATTTGAGCCAAATAGGATTTGGTCTTGAGTTGGATTAACCTAGATTGATTGGGCTTCAAATTGGGCACCACATACCTACATCCCATGTGCCAGAGAGTCTCTCTCTTATGCATGGAAAGTCTTTCATGCGCAAAGGACTCTTTGGCGCATGAAATAAGTTGGCGCCTACCTTCTTTGACTCTTCCAATATTGTTATGTCACATAAATTTTTATATTGGCATGGACATCAGATATGGGGTGTAGAAGAGTCCTTCTGTAGATAAAATTCTTTTTTTTCTTTTCGCCTAAGATGTTTTATCGCCCATGAGTCCTTGCCACTTTGGACTCCTTACCGCCCACTTCTTCTTTACGCCTCTTGGGACTTTGACTATTCAAAATACATCTCCATGCCTTCTTGATGAATGGGCGTCCCTTTAAGAGCCATTAGATGGCCATCTAATCTGATCCTAACTGATAAGCATCATAAATTCACCAATAAAAGTATTAATTTATTAATTAATTTATATTAATTTTTAAGAATTATTAATCAATTTATATATAATTTTTAAAAAATTCATATTTTTATTAATTAAAAAATTAATTAAAAAATAATAAAAATTAATAAAAATTAAAAAATAAAATTTTATTATCAATAGAAAGAGCTCATTTTTTTTATCACAATGAAATAAATTTTAAGTAAAACGGAGCTAAAATGGAAAAGATATGAATTTTTAAAAATATAAAATAAATAAAAATTAAATAAAAAAAGAAAATGGCTCAGCCGGCTCCGCAAGCCGAGCCACCAAGCCAAGCCAAGCCATCAAAGCCGACTCAGCCGTTGAAGCCATCAGCCGGTCCACGATCCAGGCGTGGACCGCCAGCTCAGCAAATTCCGGCGAATCAGAGATTGCCACGTGGTGGACCTAGACCCCTTAAAGGGTCTACAGAAATTTATCGCGGCTCACAAGGGTAATTTAGTCTTTTCGTCCGACAATAGCGGCGCTGATTGGTTGCGGTGTGCGGTGCGGCCGGTCCACGCGGTCCATGGGAACAGTTATTGCGCGATCGGACGGATGTGGTTGTTTGCGGTCAGGATCGGACGGCTGTGGTTGCTTCCGAATTTTATTTCAGATACAAACATCACGCGGATCACCATCGGACGGCAGCGCTCGATCCAGGCGATGATCCGACGGTCCAGAAAGCTCCCGACGGTGATCAAGACTCTCCGAAGCACGTGATTTGCGGCCAGATTTCCTCGATCAAGCGCGATCCAACGGCCAGAATTTAATCCGACCCGATCTGAGCTTGATCTGCATCCGATTTTGATGATTTTTGGACCGTTGGATTCCTATTGAATGGCTGGATTTTATCAGATTTATCAGAGTCATATCAGAGCTATTTTGATTCAAATTTTATCCAAATTTTATTTAGTATTTTGATGATTACAAAGGCCATTAGTCCCATATTGCCTTTAGAAAAAAATATCCAGCCCTCCTAGCTCTATAAAAAGGACCCCAGGCCATCCAGAAAATCAACATCTCCGATCAAGGTGAAGCTTTGGTACAGGGCGAAGCCAGGCTATGGGTTAAAGGCTGCTTCGAAGCAACGGGTGCCGAGAAGAAGAGCCGAGCTTCTACACCATCTTTCTGCCAATGCCGATCCAAGATCAGAGATCAGGCTATTTTATTTTATTTTTTTCTTTTTAAATTTTATGTATTTAAATTCTAAAATTTTAATTAATAAAAATTTTATTTTTGCATTTTAATTTCTTGCTTTTTATTTTTATTGCAATTTAATTTCTGCACTTTAAATTATTGCTTTGCAAGTAGATGCTAAGATCTAACTAGTAGATCTTAGTACCAAGTTTAAATTTCCTGCATCCTTTTAATTTTTATTTTAATTTTCCGACTTCACTTTTGATCCCAAAACTCAAATCTTTTCTTTTTCTTTTCAAAAAAAAATCAAAGATTTCAAATCTAAAAACACTACCTTCCCTGTGGATTCGACCCGACTCACTACTATCTACGCATTTTCAATGATTTTAAGAAGTCGGATTAAACTGATAAACACGGTGTCTTAACGACAACATCGCGTTCCTATCAAGTTTTTGGCGCCGTTGCCGGGGAAGGTTTTTGATTTTTGATTTTGATTTCTTTGATTTATTAAAAATAATTTCGGCAAACGCATCAAGTTTTTGGCGCCGTTGCCGGGGAAGGAATAGATGCTATTTTTTTTCTTTGATTTCTTTGATTTTTTTTTTATAAATTAATTATATTTTTTTTAATATTGCTTACTAATTTTTTTTATTTATTTTGTAGAAAAAAAAAGAGAAAACGAAGAAAGCATCAAATTTTGGTGAGATCAATCCTAACCCTAGTCCTCTTTTCTTTTTATTTATTTATTTATTTATTTTATTTTTAAATTAATTTAAAAAAATATTCATTTAAACCTAATTAAAAGCCTCATGATAAGATTAGAAATCCTAACTGCTTAGAGCATGCATCATATTAGTTTTATTTTTATCTTTATTTTTATTTTTATTTTTTTTGGTGATTGCTGGAGGCAAGGTAAGCCTTTCAGAATTCAATTAGTTACATGCATCTAGTTTAAATTGCATAGAACCCTTTGATTGAATTTTTTTTTTGCATATTCATATTAAATCAAATTAAGGGCACAACCCAATTAAACAAGATAAGGTGGGGATTTGATCACCCTTCCTTAGCCCACAAACAACCAACCAACATCCTGCATTGACCTAAGCCTTTAATTTTAAAATCAATTAGACATCAACCCTAGGAACTCGAGCTCAATAGGACAAGGAATCCTAAGAGTTGAACCGGGTTAGGATAAGTCAATTTGACTGGTGTCTAGGAAAGTGGTTCAGGGACGACTGGGCCCGAAGGAAGGTGGTTTCTAATTGGTTCCGTTCGCTTACCTGGCCAAGCACAATTGGTGTCTAAGGCAAGCAACGGGGGGACTCCCACCGACCTTACACTTACCTGGCTAGTTGATTGGCTAATCCTACACTTGGAGGGCTTGAAGGTGACCTTGGCAGTTAGGAGCTGTCTAGATCTAGGATAACCCTTAGTCAGGATTGATTGACCAACTTGATTGCTAACCAACATCAAACCTAATTAAACCTAATTCTTCTCTTTCTTCTTCTTAGTTCTAGGACTCCTTAGGACCTCTTCTTTAGAACTCTTCTTTCTTTCTTCTTCTTACTCCTCTAAAAATAAAATAAAATAAAATAAAATAAAAATTAAATTAAACTAACTAAAAAAATATTAAAAATAATTAAATTAAATTAAATTAAAAATTAAAATAATTAAAAAAATTAATTTTTAATATAATAAAATAATAATAATAATAATAAAAAAATATTCTAAAATTTTTTTTTGAACCATACATTAGGGTTACACTAATACATGCATGGTAGGAAATCACTTTTTCTGATTTAGTTGAACTTAATTGAATGGTTGATTCACATTAAACATAATAATCAAATGGCTAATATGAATCTAATAGTCCAAAAATTAGATAAAGTTGACCTTCTTGCTCAGAAAATAGATCAACTCCTAACCCTAGGTCAACAATCTCCTGCACAATTCACATCATCTTCTAATTATCAGGAGAATTATTCAATCTGTGCTAGTCCAACCCATCATGTAAGTGAATGTCCTATGACTGCACAGTTTCCATATTTTATCCAAGAACAAGTTCAAGCTACTCAAGGATACTCCAAATTGATTAATGACCCATTTTCAAATTCATATAATTCAGATTGGAGTAACTTTAATTTTTCTTGGACATCCCAACAGACTCAGGCTCAGACCCAAATTTCACTTGAGCAAAATTATCAAAATTATGCCTATAATAATGGTCAGCCTAGTCAGTTTAACCAGCCATCATATTATAATCAGCCTTCATACCCACCTCCTCAACAGACCAATCTAGCTGATGATAGATTTAACCAACTTCAACAATTAATTCTAACTCAACAGCAATCTATCGCCAGACTAGAAGCTCAAATAGGATAATTAGTTGAGTCTAACATGAGGAGAGAACTAGATCAACTACCGAACCTACCAATTTCAAACAACCCACCTAATGACCACCAACCACCTGGATTAAATTATCAATCTAATGTTTCATCTAAGAATCTCCAATTTGAGAATACCAAAGTAATTCCTGAACTTAAAAGCTATAGGATTCTTATGGACCCATACCAAGACCAGGTGAGAGAGGCTAGTACTGATGCTAGCCAAAATAAAAATTTAGAGGAACTGGTTAGTACTGAGACTAACCACATAGAAGAACCCAAGCCAGGAATTAGTACTGATGCTAGTTCCAGTTTAAATGAGATAGAAATAAGGGAAAAGAGAATAGATGATTTACCCGAGACTTATAAACCTAATGTCCTATTCCCTTCAACCCTAGAAGCTGGTTCTTCTTATAAAAATCAAAAGGCATGTAATGAAATGTCAATGGAGTTGTTTAAGCAGGATCACATTAATTTACCTCCAGAATTAAAACCGCCTTTAGTCACCATTCCAGCACCCATTGAATCAAACTTAACTCCTAAAACTCCATTCATGAGCATTTTAGAAAAACAAATAGGAGAAATTCTTAATAAACATGGGTCTGAGAATGGAATCATAAAATTATATCCCAAAAATTAACAGTGAATATATCAATAATGGGATTAAAAATCAACTTTCTGAGATTGGCAATCCAAAACCATTGGAATTTGTCAATCCAATATTCGACACAGGATAGTGAGTTACATTGTGTCTGGCTGAAGACGGTAAACTTAGCGCTTGTTGGGAGGCAACCCAATATTTAGTTTTTATCTAATTTATCTTTTTAGTTTATTTTTTTTTAGGATAATTTGAATAAGTTGAAGGGAGAGCTAAAATTTTCAAAGGCATGTGCTGGACCAAAAAAAATAAATAAATAAATAAATATACTGAGTTAGGTATACTGAGTTAGGTGTATTCTTTCCATGTTCTTTATTACATCCTTTATTTTTTCTTCTCCATTGAGGACAATGTCGATTAAGTTGGGGGGAGAGAAAAATAAAAATTTTAAAATTTTAAGTCCTCGAAAAAGTTAGTATTTAGTATTTAGATACTTGATTATGCTTAAGAATCGAATTAAACTAAGCATTTTTAAAAAGAAAATTGATGCACAGATTAGAGAATCTATGAGATATTGAGGAATCAAGTATTAAGAAAATTCAATAAAGAGTTAAGTCTAGAACATAAAAAAAATTTTTCTTGGAGCATTTCTAATTATTTCTACTAGCATCAAAGAAAAGTCTACTTTTTATAGGCTTGTGTAGGGTAACTATACGTTTCTTCATATAAAAATTTATTTTAATAAAATAGTTTTCCAAGTACTTCTCACTGAGTAACCGGGCCTCTTTGCCTAAGCAAGCATTGAGTTTCGCATCAAAAGGTGGGAAGGGCAAAGAAGCTCGTTGTAAAGCTAGTCTTAACTCGTAGCCTATTTGATTCGAGCTAGTAAGCCCGAGGGGTATTCTATACCTAGTGCCCTAAAGCCAACTGGTTTGGGAGTCATTGGCCCAAGACTCGCTACATGGATCAAATAGAAAGCTTAAGGAGTTAAGACACTCAATAGTGGTACAACGTTAAAAAAAAAAAAAAAAAAAAAAAAACATTGGTTTCCCACCGAGTAACCGGGTCCCGTTGCCTAAGTAAGCAATGATATTCGCATCAAAAAGTGGGCAATGTGAAAATAAAAATTAATAAATGAAGGATGGAAGTAGCAATACACCTGCCTATATGAAAGTTTAGACAAATCAGAGATAAAAGTGGAATAATTTAGAAAAAGTTCTGAAAAATTTAATGTTCTTTACTTAATTTTTCTATTGATAAGTATTAATACCCCAATGATATATCTCATTTAAGCTCTACTGAATATCAATGGCCATTTTGAAAATTGCTTAGGTAAAATTCGAAACTCTAAAGTTAAAAGGTATTTAAAACTAAATTCTTTCTTTACTCGAGGACGAGCAAAGCTTAAGTTGGGGGGTGTGATAAGCATCATAAATTCATCCAATAAAAGTATTAATTTATTAATTAATTTATATTAATTTTTAAGAATTATTAATCAATTTATATATAATTTTTAAAAAATTCATATTTTTATTAATTAAAAAATTAATTAAAAAATAATAAAAAATAATAAAAATTAAAAAATAAAATTTTATTATCAATAGAAAGAGCTCATTTTTTTGATCACAACGAAATAAATTTCAAGTAAAACGGAGCTAAAATGGAAAAGATATGAATTTTTAAAAATATAAAATAAATAAAAATTAAATAAAAAAGAAAATGGCTCAGCCGGCTCCGCAAGCCGAGCCACCAAGCCAAGCCGAGCCACCAAGCCAAGCCAAGCCATCAAAGCCGACTCAGCCATTGAAGCCATCAGCCGGTCCACGATCCAGGCGTGGACCGCCAGCTCAGCAAAATCCGGCGAATCAGAGATTGCCACGTGGTGGACCTAGACCCCTTAAAGGGTCTACAGAAATTTATCGCGGCTCACAAGGGTAATTTAGTCTTTTCGTCCGACAACAGCGGCGCTGATTGGTTGCGGTGTGCGGTGCGGCCGGTCCACGCGGTCCATGGGAACAGTGATTGCGCGATCGGACGGATGTGGTTGTTTGCGGTCAGGATCGGACGGCTGTGGTTGCTTCCGAATTTTATTCAGATACAAACATCACGCGGATCACCATCGGATGGCAGCGCTCGATCCAGGCGATGATCCGACGGTCCAGAAAGCTCCCGACGGTGATCAAACTCTCCGAAGCGCATGATTTGCGGCCAGATTTCCTCGATCAAGCGCGATCCAACGGCCAGAATTTAATCCGACCCGATCTGAGCTTGATCTGCATCCGATTTTGATGATTTTTGGACCGTTGGATTTCCTATTGAATGGCTGGATTTTATCAGATTTATCAGAGATCATATCAGAGCTATTTTGAATTCAAATTTTATTCAAATTTTTTGATGATTACAAAGGCCATTAGTCCCATATTGCCTTTAGAAAAAAATATCCAGCCCTCCTAGCTCTATAAAAAGGACCCCAGGCCATCCAGAAATCAACATCTCCGATCAAGGTGAAGCTTTGGTACAGGGCGAAGCCAGGCTATGGGTTAAAGGCTGCTTCGAAGCAACGGGTGCCGAGAAGAAGAGCCGAGCTTCTACACCATCTTTCTGCCAATGCCGATCCAAGATCAGAGATCAGGCTATTTTATTTTATTTTTTTTTTTTTTAAATTTTATGTATTTAAATTCTAAAATTTTAATTAATAAAAATTTTATTTTTGCATTTTAATTTCTTGCTTTTTATTTTTATTGTAATTTAATTTCTGCACTTTAAATTATTGCTTTGCAAGTAGATGCTAAGATCTAACTAGTAGATCTTAGTACCAAGTTTAAATTTCCTGCATCCTTTTAATTTTTATTTTCAATTTTCCGACTTCACTTTTGATTTCAAAACTCAAATCATTTTCTTTTTCTTTTCAAAAAAATCAAAGATTTCAAATCTAAAAACACTACCTTCCCTGTGGATTCGACCCGACTCACTACTATCTACGCATTTTCAATGATTTTAAGAAGTCGGATTAAACTGATAAACACGGTGTCTTAACGACAACATCGCGTTAAACTAGACCGGCGACGAGTTTCTTTTGATCCAATTTTCTTTCTTTCCTTCTCCTGTCTAGACCTTATCATTATAGAGACAAGAAGTCATTTTAAGACTAAGAGATTAGTAAGAAAAATTAAGAAGACAAAAGAAAAAAGAAAGATAGACAAGGAGAGGCAAGGAAGGTGACATAAAGGCTTTAGAAGGTTTTGCCCTTATAATAAAAGTTCTTATTATTGAAACTTTAATTATATAAATTAGAGATGCTGGTGTCTTGATCAAGTCTCTGTGTGGATCAACATTGGAGGGTGAACACGTGGGCACCTGGTGGAAATCCTGACGGACTGCTACCGATGATCAGGATCAATTTAGGGTTTAGCGATAAGAGGTATGTTCTAATACTTTATTTTTATGTTACAAATGAATGTTATATGATTTAATTGTTAATGAGGTGGTCCTAGGATTTGGGTTTGGTTTATATGATTTCATGTTTTTTGCTTTGAAATCCATGCTTCCGCCCTGTACACCAAATCCATCAGTGGTATCAGAGCAAGGTTTATTAGGTTAAATCATATAATGCTTTGCTTATAGAATAATGGCATAAATAAAAAGTATGATATAATATTTTTAGCATGTTTTAATTTATATGATGAGATCATATTTCTTTTTTTATCATAATGAGATTATGTTGTATATATTATTCTGTAAAGGTTGCTCTAATATAGTGAAAAGTATTCACTATATAATGATGGTTGTCCTAGAATAATTATGCATGTTAATTGACATATATATATTTTATCATAATTAATGCTATTATGCATTTAGTTTGTTTTAAATTAATATGTGCATTTAGACCATTTTAATCCCTCTATAAAAAATTATATTAAGTTGTAGTGTAATTAATTTTTAGTTGAATCAATTAGGATGTCTAATTGATCAATCGGTGTCTAGGAAAAATGGTTCTTGATTGGTAAAAAGAACATGATTTTTTAATTGGTTCCATTGTCTGACCTAGCCAATTTATTGGTGTCTAAGGAAAGCAATGGGGGGACTCCCATTTCTCTTCCATTTACCTAGTCGATTCGATTAATTTAATTCCAGATTGAAATGCTTAATATTATATTCACTACATTAAGGCCTTCCTTCATACTAGTTTCTTATTATATCCAGAACCATGTTAGTTCTGTTGTGCAACCACAAGATCTATCATGGGGAAAGATGTAATATTAATCTAGTGCATTGAGATGCTTACAGTATTTTAAATATACTACTTTGTTGTGTAACCACAAAAGTAGTTATATTTCAATTTTGACTGTATAGAAATAAAGGGTTCTACTTAAACTAAAACATTTAATTTTATTGTGCTAACATAGGGCTATTAATATTTTAGAGGCAAAAGTTTTTGAGAGTTGCATAAAATGCAATTGGAAAGAGTTTCCTACCTTTGAACTTATAATAGGTTTGTTGTGCAACCACAAGACTTTTTATAAGAAATTAGGATCTTATTCTTACTAAGAAAATCAATAAGAGGGTTATGATTTTTAGTGGGAGACATAATTAAATTAAAGTTCTAATTTAATTATGTTTATCATCATGAGTTCTTTGCTTATATATTATTCTTTATTATGTAGATTAAATAGCTTCTTCACTTTCATTACATTCAATTTTGGATTCAAATAAATTAACTGATCAAAATTATGTTGACTAGTTGAGAAACCTAAAAATAGTACTCAGTCAAAAAAAATTCTCCTATATTCTTGATGCCCCTGATCCTAAGCCATTTGAAAATGATGCCATGGATGAAGATAAGTCCACATATAAGATGTGGCAAAATGATTTTCTTACTATCAAATGCATTATACTTGCCTCTATGAATAATGAATTATAGAGGTAGCATGATAACATGGACACTCAGTCCATATTGCTCAATCTAAAAGAGCTTTATGGAGAGTGATAAGCATCATAAATTCATCAATAAAAGTATTAATTTATTAATTAATTTATATTAATTTTTAAAAATTATTAATTAATTTATATATAATTTTTAAAAAATTCATATTTTTATTAATTAAAAAATTAATTAAAAAAATAATAAAAAATAATAAAAATTAAAAAATAAAATTTTATTATCAATAGAAAGAGATCATTTTTTTGATCATAACGAAATAAATTTTACATAAAACGGAGCTAAAACGGAAAAGATATAAATTTTTAAAGATATAAAATAAATAAAAATTAAATAAAAAAAGAAAATGGCTCAGCCGGCTCCGCAAGCCGAGCCACCAAGCCAAGCCAAGCCATCAAAGCCGACTCAGCCATTGAAGCCATCAGCCGGTCCACGATCCAGGCGTGGACCGCCAGCTCAGCAAATTCCGGCGAATCAGAGATTGCCACGTGGTGGACCTAGACCCCTTAAGGGTCTACAGAAATTTATCGCGGCTCACAAGGGTAATTTAGTCTTTTCGCTCGACAACAGCGGCGCTGATTGGTTGCGGTGTGCGGTGCGGCCGGTCCACGCGGTCCATGGGAACAGTTATTGCGCGATCGGACGGATGTGGTTGTTTGCGGTCAGGATCGGACGGCTGTGGTTGCTTCCGAATTTTATTCAGATACAAACATCACGCGGATCACCATCGGATGGCAGCGCTCGATCCAGGCGATGATCCGACGGTCCAGAATGCTGCCGGCGGTGATCAAGACTCCCGAAGCGCATGATTTGCGGCCAGATTTCCTCGATCAAGCGCGATCCAACGGCCAGAATTTAATCCGACCCGATCTGAGCTTATCTGCATCCGATTTTGATGATTTTTGGACCGTTGGATTCCTATTGAATGGCTGGATTTTATCAGATTTATCAGAGTCATATCAGAGCTATTTTGATTCAAATTTTATCCAAATTTTTTGATTTTGATTACAAAGGCTATTAGTCCCATATTGCCTTTAGAAAAAATATCCAGCCCTCCTAGCTCTATAAAAAGGACCCCAGGCCATCAGAAATCAACATCTCCGATCAAGGTGAAGCTTTGGTACAGGGCGAAGCCAGGCTATGGGTTAAAGGCTGCTTCGAAGCAACGGGTGCCGAGAAGAAGAGCCGAGCTTCTACACCATCTTTCTGCCAATGCCGATCCAAGATCAGAGATCAGGCTATTTTATTTTATTTTCTTTTCTTTTTAAATTTTATGTATTTAAATTCTAAAATTTTAATTAATAAAAATTTTATTTTTGCATTTTAATTTCTTGCTTTTTATTTTTATTATAATTTAATTTCTATACTTTAATTATTATTTTTATTTTATTGCAAGTAGATGCTAAGATCTAACTAGTAGATCTTAGTACCAAGTTTAAATTTCCTGCATCTTTTAATTTTTACTTTTAATTTTCCGACTTCACTCCTAATTCCAAAAACTCAAATTCTTTTCTTCTTTTCTTTTCAAAAATCAAAGATTTCAAATCTAAAAATACTACCTTCCCTGTGGATTCGACCCGACTCACTACTATCTACGCATTTTCAATGATTTTAAGAAGTCGGATTAAACTGATAAACACGGTGTCTTAACGACAACATCGCGTTCCTATCAAGTTTTTGGCGCCGTTGCCGGGGAAGGCAATAGGATATTAAATTTTTGATCTCTTTGATTTTTCTATAAATAAATTATAAATAAAATTTTTATTTTGCTTGCTAATTTTTTTTATTTATTTTGTAGAAAAAAAAAAAAAGAACAAAAAGAATCAGAAGTTTTGCCTGGTGAGATCAATCCTAACCCTAGTCCTCTTTTCTTTTTATTTATTTATTTATTTATTTTATTTTTAAATTAATTTAAAAAAATATTCATTTAAACCTAATTAAAAGCCTCATGATAAGATTAGAAATCCCTAACTGCTTTAGAGCATGCATCATATTAGTTTTATTTTTATCTTTATTTTTATTTTTATTTTTTTTGGTGATTGCTGGAGGCAAGGTAAGCCTTTCAGAATTCAATTAGTTGCATGCATCTAGTTTAAATTGCATAGAACCCTTTGATTGAATTTTTTTTTGCATATTCATATTAAATCAAATTAAGGGCACAACCCAATTAAACAAGATAAGGTGGGGATTTGATCACCCTTCCTTAGCCCACAAACAACCAACCAACATCCTGCATTGACCTAAGCCTTTAAATTTTAAAATCAATTAGACATCAACCCTAGGAACTCGAGCTCAATAGGACAAGGAATCCTAAGAGTTGAACCGGGTTAGGATAAGTCAATTTGACTGGTGTCTAGGAAAGTGGTTCAGGGACGACTTGGGCCCGAAGGAAGGTGGTTTCTAATTGGTTCCGTTCGCTTACCTGGCCAAGCACAATTGGTGTCTAAGGCAAGCAACGGGGGGACTCCCACCGACCTTACACTTACCTGGCTAGTTGATTGGCTAATCCTACACTTGGAGGGCTTGAAGGTGACCTTGGCAGTTAGGAGCTGTCTAGATCTAGGATAACCCTTAGTCAGGATTGATTGACCAACTTGATTGCTAACCAACATCAAACCTAATTAAACCTAATTCTTCTCTTTCTTCTTAGTTCTAGGACTCCTTAGGACCTCTTCTTTAGAACTCTTCTTTCTTTCTTCTTCTTACTCCTCTAAAAATAAAATAAAATAAAATAAAATAAAAATTAAATTAAACTAACTAAAAAAATATTAAAAATAATAATTAAATTAAATTAAATTAAAATTAATAAATAAAAAAATTAATTTTTAATATAATAAAATAATAAAATAAATAAAAAAAATATTCTAAAATTTTTTTTTGAACCATACATTAGGGTTACACTAATACATGCATGGTAGGAAATCACTTTTTCTGATTTAGTTGAACTTAATTGAATGGTTGATTCACATTAAACATAATAATCAAATGGCTAATATGAATCTAATAGTCCAAAAATTAGATAAAGTTGACCTTCTTGCTCAGAAAATAGATCAACTCCTAACCCTAGGTCAACAATCTCCTGCACAATTCACATCATCTTCTAATTATCAGGAGAATTATTCAATCTGTGCTAGTCCAACCCATCATGTAAGTGAATGTCCTATGACTGCACAGTTTCCATATTTTATCCAAGAACAAGTTCAAGCTACTCAAGGATACTCCAAATTGATTAATGACCCATTTTCAAATTCATATAATTCAGATTGGAGTAACTTTAATTTTTCTTGGACATCCCAACAGACTCAGGCTCAGACCCAAATTTCACTTGAGCAAAATTATCAAAATAGATATATCAAAATTATGCCTATAATAATGGTCAGCCTAGTCAGTTTAACCAGCCATCATATTATAATCAGCCTTCATACCCACCTCCTCAACAGACCAATCTAGCTGATGATAGATTTAACCAACTTCAACAATTAATTCTAACTCAACAGCAATCTATCGCCAGACTAGAAGCTCAAATAGGATAATTAGTTGAGTCTAACATGAGGAGAGAACTAGATCAACTACCGAACCTACCAATTTCAAACAACCCACCTAATGACCACCAACCACCTGGATTAAATTATCAATCTAATGTTTCATCTAAGAATCTCCAATTTGAGAATGCCAAAGTAATTCCTGAACTTAAAAGCTATAGGATTCTTATGGACCCATACCAAGACCAGGTGAGAGAGGCTAGTACTGATGCTAGCCAAAATAAAAATTTAGAGGAACTGGTTAGTACTGAGACTAACCACATAGAAGAACCCAAGCCAGGAATTAGTACTGATGCTAGTTCCAGTTTAAATGAGATAGAAATAAGGGAAAAGAGAATAGATGATTTACCCGAGACTTATAAACCTAATGTCCTATTCCCTTCAACCCTAGAAGCTGGTTCTTCTTATAAAAATCAAAAGGCATGTAATGAAATGTCAATGGAGTTGTTTAAGCAGGATCACATTAATTTACCTCCAGAATTAAAACCGCCTTTAGTCACCATTCCAGCACCCATTGAATCAAACTTAACTCCTAAAACTCCATTCATGAGCATTTTAGAAAAACAAATAGGAGAAATTCTTAATAAACATGGGTCTGAGAATGGAATCATAAATTATATCCCTAAAATTAACAAAGATTATATTAATAATGGAATTAAAAATCAACTTTCTGAGATTGGCAATCCAAAACCATTGGAATTTGTCAATCCAATATTCGACACAGGATAGTGAGTTACATTGTGTCTGGCTGAAGACGGTAAACTTAGCGCTTGTTGGGAGGCAACCCAATATTTAGTTTTTATCTAATTTATCTTTTTAGTTTATTTTTTTTTAGGATAATTTGAATAAGTTGGAGGGAGAGCTCAAATTTTCAAAGGCATGTGCTGGACCAAAATATATATATATATATATATATATATATATACTGAGTTAGGTGTATTCTTCCATGTTCTTTATTACATCCTTTATTTTTTCTTCTCCATTGAGGACAATGTCGATTAAGTTGGGGGGAGAGAAAAATAAAAATTTTAAAATTTTAAGTCCTCGAAAAAGTTAGTATTTAGTATTTAGATACTTGATTATGCTTAAGAATCGAATTAAACTAAGCATTTTTAAAAAGAAAATTGATGCATAGATTAGAGAATCTATGAGATATTGAGGAATCAAGTATTAAGAAAATTCAATAAAGAGTTAAGTCTAGAACATAAAAAATTTTTTTCCTTGGAGCATTTCTAATTATTTCTACTAGCATCAAAGAAAAGTCTACTTTTTATAGGCTTGTGTAGGGTAACTATACGTTTCTTCATATAAAAATTTATTTTAATAAAATAGTTTTCCAAGTACTTCTCACTGAGTAACCGGGCCTCTTTGCCTAAGCAAGCATTGAGTTTTACGTCAAAAGGTGGGAAGGGCAAAGAAGCTCGTTGTAAAACTAGTCTTTAACTCATAGCCTATTTGATTCGAGCTAGTAAGCCCGAGGGATATTCTATACCTAGTGCCCTAAAGCCAACTGGTTTGGGAGTCATTGGCCCAAGACTCGCTACATGGATCAAATAAAAAGCTTAAGGAGTTAAGACACTTAATAGTGGTACAACGTTAAAAAAAAAAAAAAAAAAAAAAGGTTTCCCACCGAGTAACTGGATCCCGTTGCCTAAGTAAGCAATGATATTTGCATCAAAAAGTGGGTAATGTAAAAATAAAAATCAATAAATGAAGGACGGAAGTAGCAATACACCTACCTATATGAAAGTTTAGACAAATCAGAGATAAAAGTGGAATAATTTAGAAAAAGTTCTAAAAAATTTATTATTCTTTACTTAATTTTTCTATTGATAAGTATTAATACTCCAATGATATGTCTCATTTAAGCTCTACTGAATATCAATGGCCATTTTGAAAATTGCTTAGATAAAATTCGAACTCTAAAGTTAAAAGATATTTAAAACTAAATTCTTTCTTTACTCGAGGACGAGCAAAGCTTAAGTTGGGGGGTGTGATAAGCATCATAAATTCACCAATAAAAATATTAATTTATTAATTAATTTATATTAATTTTTAAGAATTATCAATCAATTTATATATAATTTTTGAAAAATTCATATTTTTATTAATTAAAAAATTAATTAAAAAATAATAAAAAAATAATAAAAATTAAAAAATAAAATTTTATTATTAATAGAAAGAGCTCATTTTTTTGATTACAACAAAATAAATTTTAAGAAAAATGGAGCTAAAATGGAAAAGATATAAATTTTTAAAAATATAAAATAAATAAAAATTAAATAAAAAAGGAAATGGCTCAGTCGGCTTCGCAAGCCGAGCCACCAAGCCAAGCCGAGCCATCAAGCCAAGCCAAACCATCAAAGCCGACTCAACCGTTGAAGCCATCAGCCGGTCTACGATCCAGGCGTGGACCGCCAGCTCAGTAAAATTCGGCGAATTAGAGCCTGCCACGTGGTGGACCTAGACCCTTAAAGGGTCTACAGAAATTTATCGTGGCTCACAGGGCAATCTGGTCATTTCACTCGGTGATAGAAGCATTGATTAGTTGTGGTGTGTGATGCGGTCGGTCTACGCGGTCCATGGGAACAGTGATTACGCGATCGGATGGCTGCGGTTGATTGCGGTTAAGATCGGACGGTCAGCATTTTTTTTGGTTGCCAATTTCACTCGGATCACCATCGGACGGCAGCGCCTGATTCCAGCTTCGATCCGACAGTCCAGAACGCTCCCGACGGTGATCAGGACTCCCGAAGCGCGATTTGCGGCCAGATTTTCTCGATCAAATACGATCGGACGGCCAGAATTTAATCCAACCTGATCTGGGCAGATGGGCATCCGATTTTGACGATTTTTGAACCGTTGGATTTCTATCGAATAGCCAGATTTTACCAGATTTACCAGAGTCATAATAGAGTTATTTTTATTCAAATTTTTATGATTACAAAGGCAATTACTCCCATATTGTCTTTAGAAAAAAATATCCAGCACTCCTAGCACTATAAAAAGGACCCTAGGCCCCCAGAAATCAATATCTCCGATCAAGGTGAAGCTTTGATATAGGGCAAAGCCAGGCTATGGGTTAAAGACTGCTTCGAAGCAATGGGTGCCGAGAAGAAGAGCCGAGCTTCTACACCATCTTTCTGCCAATGCCGATCCAAGATCAGAGATCAGGCTATTTTATTTTTATTTTCTTTTCTTTTTAAATTTTATGTATTTAAATTCTAAAATTTTGATTAATAAAAATTTTATTTTTGTATTTTAATTTTTTGCTTTTTATTTTTATTTTAATTTAATTTATGCACTTTAATTATTACTTTTTAATTTATTGCAAGTAGATGCTAAGATCTAACTAATAGATCTTAGTACCAAATTTAAATTTCTGCATCTTTTAATTTTTACTTTTAATTTTCCAACTTCACCTCTAATTCCAAAAACTCAAATTCTTTTCTTCTTTTCTTTTCAAAAATCAAAGATTTCAAATCTAAAAACAGGACCTTCCCTGTGGATTCGACCCGACTCACTACTATGATGAGCATCATAAATTCACCAATAAAAGTATTAATTTATCAATTAATTAATATTAATTTTTAAGAATTAATAATCAATTTATATATAATTTTTAAAAAATCATATTTTTATTAATTAAAAAATTAATTAAAAAATAATAAAAATTAAAAATTAAATTTTATTATCAATAGAAAGAGCTTATTTTTTTTATCACAATAAAATAAATTTTAAGTAAAATGGAGCTAAAACAGAAAAGATATAAATTTTTAAAGATATAAAATAAATAAAAATTAAATTAAAAAAAAAGAGAAAATGGCTCAGTCGGCTTCGTAAGTTGAGCCACCAAGCCAAGCCAAGCTATCAAAGCCAACTCAGCCATCGAAGCCATCAACTGGTCTACGATCCAAGCGTGGACCGCCAGCTCAGCAGAAATCGACGAATCAGAGATCGCCACGTGGCGGACCTAGACCCTTAAAGGGTCTACAGAAATTTATCATGGCTCATAGGGCAATCTGGTCATTTCACTCGATGATAGAAGCGTTGATTGGTTGCGGTGTGCAGTGCGGCCGGTCTATGCGGTCCATGGGAACAGTGATTGCACGATCGGATGGCTGCGGTTGATTGCGGTTAAGATCGGACGGTCAGCATTTTTTTTGATTGTCAATTTCACTTGGATCACCATCAGATGGTAGCGCCTGATTTCAGCTTCGATCCGATGGTCCAGAACACTCCCAACGGTGATCAGGACTCTCGAAGCATGATTTACGGCCAGATTTCCTCGATCAAGCACGATCGGGACGGCCAGAATTTAATCCGACCTGATCTGGGCTGATAGGCATCCGATTTTAATGATTTTTGAACCATTGGATTTCTATCGAATAGCCAGATTTTACCAGATTTACCAGAGTCATAACAGAGTTGTTTTTATTCAAATTTTATTCAGATTTTTATGATTACAAAGGCAATTAGTCTCATATTGCTTTTAGAAATAAATATCTACCTCTTCTAGCTTTATAAAAAGGATCCTAAGCCTCTAAGAAAGGGAGGAGGGTTGGAAGGGAAGCTAAGGTATAGGGTGAAAGTCAAGCTCTGGATTAAAGGTTGCTTCAAAGCTGCGATGCTGAGAAAAAGAGTCGGTCTTCTACGCCATCTTCATGCCTACGCTGATCTGCGATCTCCATCTAGCCTTTTTCCTTTAATTTCTTGTATTAAAATTCTAAATTTTTTTTTAATTTTTTGTATTTAATTCTGCATCTTAGTTTTAAATTTAATAAAGAAAGTTTCATTATTCTTTTCAATTCTAGCTCTTTAAATTATTTGTTCTTTATTGCTTTTTAATTTTACTATAAGTAGTTGCTAAGATCTAAATAGTAGATCTTAGTATCAAATTTATTTTTGCATAATTTAAATTCTATTTTTATTTATAGATCTATTTTTGAACTTTAATTTTTAAAAAAAATCCTTTCTTTCTTTTCTTAAAAAAAAAGAATCAAAGATTCTAGAAATAAATCATTGCCTCTCTGTGGATTCTGCGCCGACTCACCACTTTCTTCATAATTTTTAGTTAATTTAAAAGAGTAAAGAGTCGGATTTAAATTGATAAACATGGTGTTCTTAACGA
>QRFJ01005228.1:39183-83904 GCA_006176705.1 Cocos nucifera | reverse complement strand
CGAATAATCAAAATTTCCTGCTTGCAGCAGGCAATAATAACAATCCCTAATACTAATCTTAAGCAAGATGGTAATCGAAGAGGTGTAAGGTTTCCATGGCTACAACAGCAACCCTTACTCCATTTCCCCCAATGCCGGTTTAAGGATCATTCTCACCATCTTCAGCCTCTCTGCTATCTCAAGGACCCTGCATGAGTACAAGAAATGACGCACTAGAACCAAAGTCAAGCAATCAATGGATTGCAGAAGAAATCATAAGTTAGATTCAATAACGAGCATACCTACCAGAAGGACCCTATCTCCTATTCTTCAGGGTGGCCCAGGTAAGTAAGAGCAGTTCTGCTTCTGTGGCCGTTGATATTACATGGAAATACTTTCTTTGTCAGTGCTTTCTTCTTCCAACTCCTGTTTCTTTTCTTTTTTCACTTCCACTTCTATCTTTTTCACAGACTTCTTCTTCTTTGCTAAAACTTTCTCTTGAAGAAGTCCATCTACATATAGTACTGAGCCTTTAGAATTTTTTATGAGAAAGCTCAGCAGTAACAGCATATTTCATAGCTCGGCTTAGAAGTATTCTGAAGTTATGCACTATGGTAGTTCATAAACGAACTGCCCATAATGCATTCAAGCAAGATTACAGAAGATTACATTATTTTGCAAGTTTTGGTTCTAATTTTACTTCGAGCTTCTCATAGCTCTCCAAAGGTCTCTAACATCATCAGACAATGATCTTACCTGACTGCCCATCATGCATTTTAAGCTTTAAATATTCATTAGTGATCTGATATTTGGCGTGACTCTCTGTTCCCAAACAACTCTTGCCAGTGAGCCAACATTTGAGGATATCTTGATATCTTTATGTTGTGCTGAAGTTCATCAGTACATCGAGCCCAACATATAGTATCTGGCCTCTTTATCTTCATACATCTTTTATCAAGAAAGACGCTCTCTGTTTCCAGTGGATGGATGATGCTTAGTAAGGTGGAAAGATCCTGAATTCCATATCATAGTCAACTTCTTGGAATCCAACAATAATTTTGAAGTTTCGGAGCAATTCTTAAATTGGATCTAGTCAGCATCTATGGGGTGCTAGGAATATGGGCTAGTGGATTGGACAATTGACATTTTTCTTTTCCTGTAGAGAGTCAAGCTTTTTAGTTAGATTTTTTATAGTTAAATTGATCATTTATATGGAGTTTGATTTTTAAAATAAATTAGCTTCCACTATTTTCTTGTGTCCTACACTTCTTATAGAAGATGTAAAATCTCTATGATTACTGATTTTTAAGTGTGGTGGTGCAGTCACCCACCACGACTCATCACTCAATCTAACAGTTATTGATGATGGATTAGCCAAGAGTGAAAATCTCTGTTTCAATGATTCTCTATTTGTGGTGCACCGAGACTATGGTCTCTAATTCAAGGATCTCACCATGTCTTGAAATATTTGATCCATTCCTTAGTGTAAGTTATGGACCCACCATTTGCACCAGAACTTGGACACTTACTAATTGGTCTCTCACATACTCCAAATATTGAGCCCATCCATCTCCAGTCCATAGCATTAATGCCTAAAAGACATGAGTTGCGTCTTCCTAATGCAACGAACCACGTCTGATCAAGTCAAGAACAATCAACCCTAGAAGGGCCCGCACATCTACAATTTGGTGGAAGAACTTAGACTTAATCTTTTCTTAGGGAGATTTGATTTAGTTCTTTATAAACTTGACTTGACATAGCATAACATTATGACTAACCTAAGTGCCTTGGGTTAGGCTCGTATTGTTAGCCACCTTAGATAAGGTCATTGGCACGACAATATGACAGGTAAGTGAGACCGGTGGAAGGAAGTATGCCATTAACTGCAAGGAAGCATTCTAGATCGAGTGACCTCCTAATTAAAATCAACCTCGGTTTTATATCTGCCACACACTTTCTTAGACACCAAATTGTTGAGCCAGAATCAATCGGCTTAGCCTACAATCCAGACGTTAACCATTAAGCCTAATTAGTCTTAAAACTTGATCCGATCACTCATGTAACTCGACCTTAAACCCAGACTTAATCCTATTAGGTGATCAATTTAAGTACTCTTGATTCACACCTAACCAACTATTGATTTGGTTTCATCAACGCTTAGAGCTAATTGGGCTAATCAATGTCGGGAACCATTTTATGAATATATCTAGATCTAAAAATTCTTTAATTTTATACGAATCTAATAATATTTCATAATTTTAATCTCATATAAGTTAGGATTCTCATAAACAAAATAATGAATATAAGATTTTAGGATTTTAGGATCTAATTTTGCAGAAAAATACATTTTGATTTCTGATTAAGCGTCAACGCACAGCGACCCCCTAACCACTCATAGAAGAAATGCCCACTCGAATGGAAGGAGAGAACCATTAAACCCTATTTCATTCTTATGATACTAGTGCTCAGGGAATGCCTTAATCAGAACTGATAATCTACAAAGAACTAGTTAGATTTACATCATATATCACATATATAAAAATAATTAACTAAAAACATGTTTTTCATACATTCATGTACTATATCATGCGATGTTATTATTAAGCATATAATTATCTCATAAATATCTAAAAAATAAATTAATTTGATCAATATCAATATTAAAATTTTTATTCTAGAAAATTTTGTAGACAACTATTGCTTACAACAGTCTAACATGCATCCTATCATATCGTTCATGTAATAAATTAATAACATTATTATCTATTTTTACATTTAACTTATATTATTTAATATTATAAAAAATAATAATAACTAGATCTAAAAATATTAATTAATTAAATTAACAATATGTCATGTAGACTAAATAGAATTAATTATTCCTAGTCAGGGTCTGCATTCTATACATCTTAGATCTAGATTAATTTTAATTTTTAATTTTTTTAAAATTATGTAGATCTAATCATTTTAATGTCCTATTTAAAATCATCCTAATTATTAGATCAAAATAACATTTAATAATTAGATCTAATCTAAATTATGGAACCTGGCTCCTGATATCAGCTTGCAAGAGAAAAAATCTTTTCTACAATCAGATTCTTCAAATCTTGATTGATCAGGCAGAACTATTTCAAAATTTTTCATCTAAGAACCTTATGTAGATTTGAGACTTTCTAGATCTAATCTTATTGATCTAATAATAAAAATAAAAATAAAGGTAAAAATTAAATCTAGATTTAATTAATATACCGTTTATTTTGGTAATCTATATATCCTTATGTATTCATCTTGATGTTTGCTTAAGTTCTTGATGTAAGCGATGAAAATGCCTTGGCCTCTACTATATTTTTTTCACTCCAAATACGATCTAAACATCTTCTTCTTCCTCAATCAACCTCCAAAAATTAGATCTGATACTGAATCTGAAGGTCTTCAAAA
This sequence comes from Cocos nucifera, assembly GCA_006176705.1. Taxonomy (NCBI): domain Eukaryota; kingdom Viridiplantae; phylum Streptophyta; class Magnoliopsida; order Arecales; family Arecaceae; genus Cocos; species Cocos nucifera. The sequence continues at coordinate 80,487 of QRFJ01005228.1, read as the reverse complement.
TACGTTTTTGAAGAATAGCCATTGTCTCTTGTAGTAGTGCTACTTTCTTCCTTTCGTGGCGCCTTTCACTTTGCTTGATCGTATCCTTCTTCATGCCCAAAATCTTTTTGGCATAAGAGAGGAGAGAGAGGGTGGCATGGAGAAGGAGGGAGAGACTAAATGTAGCATGCTAAAGGCAGAAGGAATTAAATTCTAGTACAGATAGGGATTTATATATCCCTGCTGTGCATGGCAGTGCACATATGCTGGCCCTATCAGGCTTTTAGCAATCAGATCGTAAATCTGTTGGTGGGATGAACATCAATCTGATCCATCAGATTAGGACCCTCCAAACTCTCCTTAGGTGCATCAAGACTAGGTCAGACAAGTCTTCTTGCATCACAATTTAATCTCCTAAAGCAACTGGAGTCCCATTTGTATGGGACTCCATATTTTATCCTCATGAGGCGCATGCCAGATGGGACTCCATATTTTATCCTCATGAGGTTGCATGCCTTCCTTGGCATGCGCCCCCTTTCTATCTGCTTTTTAGCAGAGGGACAAGTCTTCGGGTTCTCTCCTATGGGTGCATGACACATGGGTAGATGTCTAAGTATCCAGGGTCAATATTTGATCAATGTCCGAAGACAAGATTTAGTCAGTGACAAAAAATGGTAGGTGTTGTCTCAATTTTGTTATAAATTAAGACAACCCTTTTCGATCTAGACAAGCTCCAGTCAAAATAATAAAGATTTTGAGTGAGCCCAAACACATTTAGCTTCGATTCGAGATACAATTTTAATTGATTGTAAAGGAGAACATTAGGCTCAATTCGTAAGCTAGCATATTTTCTTGAACCTAATTGAATCTTATTCAAATCATTCGAACTGGGTTAATCTAATTGATGATATCCAGATCCAAAAACCATTATTTGTATGAAAATCCAGTTAGATTTAGTTTTATATGGTAATCGGGATATGTCGCTCGACTCTATCATTGACATCCTTGAAACAAACCTTTCGATGGATCAAAACTTTTTTTGATTCAGACAACTATATATCGATCACCAAATCATTCGTAATTGTCCTAAAATCCACCAGTAACCAACCAGCAGCATATGGTGGCAACCCATAGAACTGAAAGTGAACTCTCCGGTGTAGTTAACCCATGTATTAAGTTTCTTTATCTTGAGCCTTGACTGGATTAAGATTACGGGTGATCTCATCAAATCCTAATATTCATGCATACGAATTAAATACATTCGATTCCAAGTCAATATGAAAATCCTAAATAAAACTCTTTCTATTATTTCACTCCTGCATGGCCAGGGCTTATGGACCTTGATTTTCATGATCAATCCATAGGCTGCTCCCTCATCTACCTAAGGTAGTTGATCCCCTATTGGTGCAATCCAGTTCCTATCGATGAACATAGCTATAGCCAACATATCACCTCAGAGTTTTCGAACATGGGCTAGAAGACCGAGTTTTGGTGTAAGTCAAACTATAATACACTCCAGATGAACTACCGATGCACCTCAAGTCAAAGAACCAGACACATTACGTGCTCGAGCTATCATCGATGAGAAGGTCAGACTTCCTCATGATTGATCGAGTGTCACACTCAGTGCTCTGTTCCTAACATAATAGCTCTCGCTCTGGTGTCTCTACACCATAGACTCAAGATACAATTTTATCCAAAAGAAGTGATCAAATACACAAATCTTCCTACAGATCAATCAACCATCCTATGATGAATACCTATGATCAGGAGCATTTTATGAGTTATAATGAACAATTACATTTTCATGTTTAGCACGAGAAGGCTATGTAATTAGTTTTCTTAAGGACCATTATAATATTCTTTATGAAAGAAATAAAATTGTAAATAGTTTCCTTATTAACGGTCTCTACCAGTTAGATATTGATGTATCTATCTTTAATATCGGGCAAAATTTGAATGCCATAAGATCAAAATGACATAGGGATAGTCCAAATGATAGGTATCTATGGCACCAAAGGCAAGGTGATATAGCAGAAGATAGGATTAACAAATTAGAAAAAATTAAACTATTGAGTTTGTTGATTTTTGAGTCATATCCAATTTATGAATTATGTCTTCATGGCAAAATGACTAAGCTCCCTTTTGTAGGACATGGGGAAAGAGCCACGAAACTACTTGCCCTAGTACATACTAATGTGTGCGGTCCATTTGATGTGCTAAGTAGAGGTAATTTTGACTACTTCATAACCTTTATCGATGATTTATCTCGGTATGGGTATGTGTATCTTATGAGACACAAGTCTGAAGCCTTTGAAAAGTTTAAGGAATTCAGACATTAAGTTGAAAAGCAAACTGAAAAATCCATTAAGGTTCTTCAATCAGATCAAGGAGACAAATACCTTAGTCAGAAATTTTTGGACTATCTCAAGCAAAATAGCATAGCAAATCAATGGACTCCACTTGGAACACCTCAACTTAATGGAGTTTCAGAATGAAGAAATTGGATCCTATTAGATATGGTCCGATCCATGATGAGCTTCACAGACCTTCCTGATTTTCTTTGGAAACATAGTCTGTTAACTGCTATATATTTACTGAATAGAATTTTTTTTAAAACCATTTCTACTACACCATATGAGATATGGCATGGTAAGAAACTAAGTCTGAGTCATCTCAGAATTTAGGATTGTCTGGCTCATGTCAAAAGATAATAAGCGGACAAGTTAGACTATAGGTCCTTTAGAGCTCAATTCATAGGATATCCTAAAGAGTCATTAGGATATTATTTCTACATTCCAAAAGATCATAATGTGATTATGAGTCGGCATGCCATCTTTCTTGAAAAATAGTTTATTCAAGATGGTGGCATTGGAAAGCAGATCAAGCTCGAGGAAAAAATCACACAAGAGTAACGAGCTAAGAACCCTATGGAACCAAATCAGGATGAGCCAATACAACCACTACCTCCTCCACCTCATAGATCGAAAAGGGTTTTCCGTCATCTTAAGAGGTACTTAGGTACTATTTCAGAGAAAGTAGAGAAAATATTCCTCATAGGTAATGGGATTCATGGTGATAATCCTAAAACCTATAACGAGGCGATATCGGATATTGACTTCGAGAAATGGTTAGAGGCAATGAAGTCAGAATTGACTCGATGCACTCAAACCAAGTCTGGACCTTGGTAGATCCACCAGAAGGTATAATATCTATTGGGTGTAAATGGATCTACAAGAGAGATTGGTATAGATGAGAATGTGGAGACATTCAAAGCTAGATTGATGGCAAAAGGGTATAGTCAGCATGAAGAAATTGACTGTCAAGATACCTTTTAACCAATAGCCATGCTAAAATCCATACACACATTGCTTGTTGTTGTAGTCTATTTTAATTATGAAATATGGTACATGGACGTAAAAATGGCATTCTTAAATGGATACCTTGAGGAAGATATCTATATGGAACAGCCACTAGGTTTCACTTTCAGTGATGTTGATCACAAAATATGCAAGCTACAAAGGTCCATATATGGACTTAAGCAAGCATCTCGAAGCTAGAATACTCGTTTTAATGATGTGATCAAATTATTCGATTTCATCAAGAATGAGAAGGAACCATGTATTTTCAAAAAGATCAGTGGGAGCGCTATTGTCTTCCTCATACTATACGTGGATGATATCCTCCTTATTGAGAATGATATTTCCATGTTGACCATAGTTAAAATATGATTATCTAAAGAATTTTCCATAAAAAATCTAAGAGAAGTATCCTTTATTCTAGGAATTAAGGTCTACAGAGATAGATCGAATAGGATGCTAGGTCACTCACAGAAGATGTACATAGAGGAAGTGCTAAAGAGGTTTAGTATGAAAAACTCCGAGAGAGGATTGGTACCCTTCAGACATTGCTTTCATCTCTTCAAAAAAATATGTTCCAACACACCTGAAGAGATTGAATGCATGAGCAAGATCCCTTATGCTTCAGTAATAGGGAGCCTCATGTATGCCATGTTATGTACACAACCTGATATAGCCCATGCTGTGAGTGTCACGAGCAGATATCAGTCGAATCCTGATAAAGAACACTGGACTTCTATGAAATATATCCTTAAGTTCTTGAGAAGAACTAAGGATATGATATTGGTTTTTGATAATGGAGAACTCCAAGTCCAGGGGTATACAGACTCGGATTTTATGTCTGATATAGATGATCAAAAGTTAACATCTGAAAGTCTATTTATGTGTAATGGTGGTGTTGTCAGTTAGAAGAGTTCTAAGCAAATAGTGATAGTAGATTCCACCATGAAAGCAGAGTACATCACTGCATCAGAAGCTGTAAAGAAGGCATTCTGGTATAAGAAGTTTGCCATAGAATCAAAGTGATTCCATCAGATGCCATTCCTCTGTACTACGACAATAATGACACTGTAGGCCTTGCTAAGGAGTCGAGGTCTCATCAAAAATCTAAGCACATCGAGCGACGATACTACCTCATCTGCAATTATCTTAAGAAAGGTTACATCAAAGTCAAAAGAGTCGACTCCACAGACAATGTGACAGACCCACTTATAAAGTCGTTGGGCCAGCAGAAGATCGAAGCCCACCTTGAAAAGATGGAACTTAGATTTGTAGCCAATTGGCATTAGGTCAAGTTGGAGTTTATAAGATACGTGTGCCCTAGAAGCCAGATTGGCTGACACTTGCAATACACTTCTAAGGGTAAAATTATAATTTTAACTATATATAATAAAATATGTTATTTTCTATCATAGTGTGTATTTGAAAGTATCTGTGATACATCCCTTGAGTTAATGGTAATGATAGTTCATATTTTCAAGAGTTGAAAATTAAGGACATGAATTTTCATTATTAACTCATAAAATGCTCTCGACCGTAGAATCATCATGAGGTTGGTGATTGATCTGGAAGGTTGGTCTATGACTGCTTCTTTTGGATAGATGAGTCTTGAGTATATGGTGTAGAGACACTGGAGCGAGAGTACAGGTACTCGTTAGAGAACGAGGGCACTAAGCGTGACCACCTCGAGCAATCATGAGGAAGTCTACCTTCTCATCAATGACTGGCTCGAAGTTGCAGTAATGTGTCTGGTTCTTTGACTTGAGGTGCATCGGTAGTTCATCTTGAGGGTATTATAGTTTGACTACACCATAACTCGATCTTCTAGCCATTCGAAACTCTGAGGTGTACGTTGGCTATAGCATGTTCATCATAGGAATTGGATTGCACCAATCGGGGATCTGTCTACCTCGGTAGATGAGGAGCAGCCCTATGATGATCATGAGAATCAAGTCCATAAGCCCATGGTCATGGCAGAGTGAAATAATAAAAAGAATTTTTATTAGGGTTTTCATATTGGACTTGAATCGAATGATTAATTCATATGATGGATATTAGGGTTCGACGAGATCACCTTAACCCTAATCCGGTCGGAGCTTAAGATGGAGAAATTTAATCACACAGGTAACTACACCGAGAGGTTTGCTTTCAATTTTGATGGATTGCCATCATATGCTGCTAGGTGTCACTGGTGGATTTTGGAGCAATTAGAATGATTTGGATGATCGATCATACTAGTTGTATGAATCAAAAATGTTCTAATCCATCGAAAGGTGTTTCGATGATGTCAACGATAGAGATTGCGATATATCCCATTACCATATGAAACTAAATCTAACTAGATCACACAAACAAGGGTTTGGAATTGGATATCATTAATTGGATTAACCCAGTTCAATTGATTTGAATAAGATTCAATTAGGTTCATGAAAATCATGCTAGCACACGATTGAGCCTAATGTTCTCCTTTAACAATCATTAAAACTTGTCTCGACTGAGCCAAATGTATCTGGGCTCAATCAAAAACCTTTACTTGGTCTGACTGGAGCTTGTTCAGGTTAGAAAAGGATTGTCTTAATTTATGAGATAAATTTGAGACAACACCTATCATTTTCCATCACCTGCTAAATCTTATCTTTAGACATTAGTCAAATGTTGACCCTGGACACTTAGACATCTGCCCATGTGTCATGCACCCATAGGAGAGAACCTAGGGAGGCGTGCACCCCATGAGGATAACATATGGAGTCACGTATAGATGGGACTCCAGTTTCTTCAGGGGATTAAATTATGTGGCGCCAAGAAAACTTATTTGACCCAGTCTTGGCATCACCTCAGGAGAGTTTTGAGGGTCTCCAATTTGATTAGATTAGATGATGTCATCCCATCAATCAGATTTAGATCTGATTGCACTAAGGGCCATGATTGGCCAAGATGATGTGGCACTTCATGGCGCAACAGGGTCTATATAAACCCTATCTGCACCTAGAATTCAATTCTTCTACCTTTAGCCCATGCCACATAGCCCCTCTCCCTCCTTCTCCATGCCACCCTCTGGTCATCTCTCTCCTCTCCATGCCCAAGGGACTTTGGGCATGAAGAAGGTGCGATCCAAGCAAGTAAAAGGCACTAGAAAAGGAAGAAGGCAGCACTGCTGCAAGAGACAATAACTGTTCTTCAAAAGTCATTTTGAAGATCTTCAAGATTAGATCCAGATCTAATTTTTAGAGGATTGATTGAGAAGGAGAAGATCTTCAGATCCTGCCTGAGTGGATATTGATAGAGGTCAGACACTTGCTGTTAGATATATGTGCCCTAGAAGCCAGAATTGGCTGACACTTGTAATACACTTCTAAGGGCAAGATTATAATTTTGACTAAAATCAATAAATGGGTTATTTTTTATCACATATGTGTATTTAGTGTCTGTGATACATCCTTTGAGTTAATGGTAATGATAATTCATATTTTCAAGAGTTGAAAATTTAAGACATGAATAATCATTATTAACTCATAAATTGCTCCTAACCATAGGATCATCACGAGGATGGTGATTGATCCAAAAGGTTGGTGTACAATCGCTTCTCTTTAGTAGATGAGTCTTGAGTCTACGGTGTGGAGACACCAGAGCGAGAGTACAGGTACTCGTTAGAGAACGAGGGCACTGAGCGTGACCACCTCGAGTAGTCATTAGGGAGTCTACCTTCTCGTCAATGACTGACTCGATGCTGCAGTAGTGTGTCTGGTTCTTTGACCTGAGGTGCATCGACAGTTCACCTTGAGGGTGTTATAGTTTGACTACACCATTACTCGATCTCCTAGCCATATGGAATCCTGAGGTGTATGTTGGCTATAGCATGTTCATTGTAGGAACTGGATTGCATCAAGATGGAATCTATCTACCTCGGTGGTAGAGGAGCAGCCCTATGATAATCATGAGAATCAAGTCCAGAAGCCCATGGCCATGGCAGAGTGAAATAATAGAAAGAGTTTCTATTTAGATTTTTCACATTGGACTCGAATCGAATGATTACATCATATGATAGAAACTAGGGTTTGACGAGTTTACCTTAACCCTAATCTGATCGGGCTCAAGATAGAAGAACTTAATCACACAGATAGCTGCACCAAGAGGTTCGCATTCAGCTCTGATGGGTTGCCACCATATACTGCTAGGTGTCACTGGTGGATTTTGGGAGCAATTAGAATGATTTAGATGATCGATCATTCTAGCTGTTCGAATCAGAAGAGTTCTGATCCATCGAAAGGAGTTTCGATGATGTCGATGATAGAGATCATGACATATCCCATTACCATACAGAACTGAACCTAACTGGGTCACACAAACAAGGGTTTGAATCTGGTGATCATCAATTGAACTGATCCAGTTCAATTGATCTGAATGAGATTCAATTAGGTTCAAGGAAATCGTGCTAGCACTCGATTGAACCTAACGTTCTTCTTTTGCTATCATAAATAAGTTGTCCTGTCTGAGCCAAAAGAGTTTGTGCTCAATCAGAGGCCTTCATATGGTTTGACTGGAGGTTGTCCAAGTCAAAATAGGTTGTCTTATTTTGTAAGACATTACCTGCCATTTTTGGTCACCTGCCATTTCTTGTTCTTTGACTTTGGTCAAAAGTCTACCTTTGACTGGTCAAACATTGACCATTGACACTTTGACTTTTGACCACATGTCATGCACCTATTGGAGAGCTGGTGGGGGCCTGTCCCCCTGCCAGAACCTGGCAAGGAGGAGGGCACACGCCACCCTAGGCGTGCACCCAAGTTGGAGGCGCCTAGGAGTCCTTGTTGGACAAGGACTCCACCTCCCTTTTGGATTCCAATTAGAGTTCTTCTAAGAATCCAGTTTGACTGGTCTTAGGCGCCCTCTAAGGAGGAATCCAGGGGACTCTATTCCCACCAATCAGATTTAGATCTGATTTCATAAAGGGTTGTGATTGGTTGGGAAGAAGAGGAGTTGGATCACAGCTAGTCTATAAATAAGACCCTGTACCCAACTCAGATTGTGACATGAGATGATGAGATAAGAGTTTCCATACGCCCCAAGGCTGCCTCTCCCCTCCTTCTCCATGCCAAACCACCTTCTGCCCTTGCTTTCCACGTCCAAAAGGAGTTTTGGATTTTTGTTGGTGTGATTCAAGCAAGAGAAAGGCGATCAAAAGTAAGAAGGTTGCGCTGCTGCAAAGGACGACTACTGATCTTCAAAAGGAGTTTTGAAGATCCTCCAGATCAAATCCAGATCTGATTTTTGGAGACGTGATAGAGAAGAAGAGGATCTCCAGATCCAGCTCGAGTGGATATCGGTAGAGGCCAGGTGCTTGCGTGGCTAGATCCAGAACCTTTCACTGCATACAGGATCATCAATAGGGTAATAGGATTACCCAAATCAGGTAAATTAAATTTGATTTAATTTATCCTTATTTATTTTATTTATTAAAATAATATTAATCATATCTGAAACATTCCAGATCTGATATAGATTAATGAAAAAATTTTTGAAATATATCTCTTGATCTGATCAGATCTGAACAAACCTGGACCAAAAAATCAGGATTTTCCTTCACTTGCATGGCTACATCTAGAGCCTCAAGCAAACATCAGGATCATCATAGGATAATTGGATTATCTAAAATAAAGATATAATTAAATTAGATTTATTTTTATCTTTATTTTTATTTTTATTATCAGATCGATAAGATTAGATCTGAGAAGTCCCAGATCTTAGAGGAAAAAATTTTTGAAATATATCCCTCCTGATCCAATCAGATCTGAACGAACCTGATCTGAAAAATAGGTTTTTTTTCTTCAAGTTCTTGACATATCTAGGAGAATGGGATTCCCTCAAAATGAACACCTCCAGGGATACTACAACATAATGGTGTATTGGAAAGGAGGTATCAAATCTTAATAAACATGGTTCGATCCATGATGGGTTTTGCTGGTCTGCCTATTTCATTTTGGGGTTATGCTCTTGAGACTGCATGTTATATATTAAGCAATACATCAAGTAAATCTATTGCAAAGACTCCATATGAGATATGGACTAGGCGTAGGCCTACACTCTCTCACCTATGGGTTTGGGATTGTCTGGCCTATATCAAATGTTTGAAAATAGATAAATTTGGACCTCGGTCTGATAAGTGTGTATTTATAGGATATCCTAAGGAAACTAAGGGTTGCTATTTCTACCATGCTAAAGAACAAAAAGTGTTCGTCAGCCTTAAGTCACTCTTTTTACAAAAGAAGTTTCTTGGTGAAAGAACTATTGCCTCTAAGGTTGAACTTGAGGAAGTCCAATAGGTAGAAAAATTGACACCAGTAGCTGAAGCAAAATTGGATTTGATTAGATTAAATTCGGAGCCTAGTGTACCAGCACCATTAAGGCGATCTGATAGAGTACTGCATCAGTCGAACAGATACATTGGTTTCTTGATCCAGGATGGTGATCCCATCGAACTTAATGAGAATAATGAGGATCCGATCACCTATATGGATGCAATGCAAAGATCTAAATTTGAGAGATGGCTTGAGGCCATGAAATCCAAAATAGAATCTACGAAGATCAACGATGTGTGGATATTGGTTGACCCATCTGAAAGGGTTAAATCCATTGGATGCAAATGGGTCTTCAAAAGAAAGAGAGGTGTAGATGAAAAGATAGAGACCTATAAAACTCATCTGGTTGCCAAGGGGTATCATTAACGTTATGGTATTGACTATGATGAGATGTTCTCTTCTATGAAAATGCTCAAATCCATTCGAATAATACTTGCGATAGCTGCCTATCTAGATTATCAAATCTGGCAAATGGATGTAAAGACAGCTTTTCTAAATGGAGAGCTGACCGAAGAGGTGTATATCAAACAACCTGAGGGGTTCACATCCATAGATGAGTCCAAGGAGTGCAAGCTTAAGAGATTCATTTATAGATTGAAGCAAGCATCTCGGAGTTGAAATATGCATTTTGATAAAGTGATCAAAATGTATGACTTTGTTAAGAACGGAGAAGAGCCCTTCATTTATAAGTGGGCAAATGATCCGACAGTGGTATTCCTTATTTTGTATGTGGATAATATTTTCTTAATCAAAAATGACATCCCCGCACTGCAAGAAATAAAAATTTGGTTATCATCTCAGTTCTCCATGAAGGACTTGGATGAAGTATCCTACATCCTAGGGATGAAGATCTATAAGAATAGATCTAAGAAAATGCTTAGGTTATCTCAGTCCATGTACATAGAAACTATGCTAAAGAGGTTTAGCATGGAGAATTTCAAAAAGAGCTATCCTTCAATAGGCCATGGATATTCTCTCTCTAAGAAGGATTGTCCAATAACTCCTGAAGAGATAGAGCATATGAGTAGAGTCTTATATGCTTTGGTAGTGGGATCAATCATGTATGCCATGACATGTGAGAGATTAGATGTGGTGTACTCACTTGGAGTGGTGAGTAGATATTAATCTAATCCAGGAGAGAGCCACTAGAAAGTGGTGAAAACTATCCTTAAGTATTTGAGAAATACTAAGGACCAATGGCTGGTTTATGGTGAGTCGGATTTGAAACTTATAGAGTTTGCAGACCCCAACTTTCAATCTGACCATAATGATAGTAGAAGCGTATTAGGTTATGTCTATATCCTAAATGGTGGAGTCATCTATTGAAAGAGTTCCAAGTAGCACACTGTGGCAGACTCTATTTGTAAAGTAGAGTATATTAAAGCATCAGATGCTGCAAAGAAAGCTATATGGTTGGAAAAGTTCATTACTGAGCTTGGAGTAGCATCCTCCCTTGATGGTCCGGTTCTGCTCTATTATGACAGCACTAGAGCCATTGCTCAAGCAAAGGAACCAAAGACACACCAGCGAACAAAGCACATACTACGTCGCTTCCACCTAGTCCAGGAGATCATGGATAGAGGTGACATCGACCTTCAAAAGATTAACGAAAAGAAGAACCTGGCTGACCCTTTCACTAAAGCCTTGGCTATAAAGAAGTTCAACAACCACAAGTTGAAGATGGATATTAGATACTGTGCCGAGTGGCTTTAGGACAAGTGAGAGTTGTTGAAAAATGTGTTTCAAAGCTTATCATTAGTCTATTGATGTTTGAGCTATCTTGTAATTGTAATTGATTTATTAATGAATAAAATAAATATTTTAGTATTTTCATCATAAGGTATACAACTTCTAATGAATTTCATTATTATGATGAAGTCCTTAGGACTATTTAGTTTCAATAAAGAGAGGATTTATTGATTTATCCTTAAAATTGTTCACAATCAAATGATAAGCTGTTAATTAGGATGATAGTGTTTATTGAGTATAAATTATTGTATGCCATGTAGGCTGATTGTCCTCTTAATCAAGGAGTGTCGAAATACTGGTATAGCATACAAGTGAGATGTAAGTGTACATAGTCACTGAACGTGACTAACTCCAAAGCATTCTACTATCGAAAATTGCTTTAATGAGATATAGGTATAAGTATCCCTCAGATCTGAGATCACCATAGTAGCTTGCAAGCAACTCACTGTGCTTTGGTACTAGACTAATTAAATTTCTAATTCAGTGATAGAAGATTTCTCGGCACAGTCAAGTACTTGCAAAGTCGGTGAATGCTCAAGATGGCATTGACCACTCCAAGAGTTGGAGAAGCATGCATAACTATATTTCAATATAGCAAAAATCTTGGCCAGGATAATCCATGAGATGGATTTGATATTTTGAAATACAATGTGGATGACCTAATCAGTGTTGACAATTAAACTCTAAGGTATCCTACAAGCATTTTGGTCAAGAGGATGAATTATACAGAAACTATTGGGAATATGCGCTCTTTCCACACAGATCGGCATGGCCACCAGTGATCAGCCAAGCAATAAGGAAGAACCTCTTAGAGATTACTATGGAAGCACGATCAAACAATTCAAAGAATAGAAAAGAAGAGAAAAGATTTTTGAAAGAAAAGAGCTTTTATTAAGTATATCTCAACCTTACTACAATCTTGACATATTTTCACTATATACTCAAGACAAAGCTATCAAACCTTGGATACCACTAATGAGGAGATTGTTTCTAGCCATACAAAGACTTCCTAAGTAAACACACATTTTCTTCTTGTCCCATCTCTATGAAATCATCTAGCTACTTCATGTAGATTCTTTCCTCCAAAGTCCCATGAAGGAAGACCGTCTTCACGTCCATCTGTTCTAATTCCATGTTATGTTGTGCCACTAATGATAGCAAAACTCGAATAGATGTATGATGCACCACAGGAGAAAAAATTTTTAGGTAGTCAATTTCTTTACTTTGTGAGTATCTCTTTGCTACCAGCCTTGCTTTGAATCTGACCCACCTTGTTCTGAATGTGCCTCTTTCTTTGTGAACATGCACTTTGAGCCAATAGATCGAGCACCCTCTGGAAGATCCATCAGCTATCATGTCTGATTCTTCTCAAGTGATTCCATCTCCTTCATCATGGCCAACATTCATGAATCATGATCCTCACTCTCCATGGTCTCTGCATAATTCCTTGGATCTCCATTAGCAGTGATGAATGCATAGGAGATAATCTCATCAATGGCATATCTGATTGGCCTCCTAATAGTACGCTGGTGCTTCTATAAAGCCACTCCCATTGGTACATCTCTATCTAATGTCTATAGCTACTACTGCACATTTATCTGAACTATCGGCCCTACATGCTGATTTTTAATTTGAAATAATACTTTTCTGCCCAGCTCCACCTCAACAGGAACACTTCTGTAAGTAAATGTCACCTGCATGCCATCATTCTCTGACTGGCCACTGCTATTCACCTTTGTTTTTCTAGTTCCATCTATCCCAGACCTCCTCAAGATGCTCTTCTCATCAAAGATAATATCCCTGTTGATTACTGACTTCTATGCCTGAGAGTCCCACAGCAGGTATCCCTTGACTTCTTGTGAATATCCTATGAATGTCATCTTTTGAGATTTTGGGTCTAATTTACTCCTCTCAGTTGCCTCCACATGTGCATAGACTGTGCAATCGAAGACTTTCAAATGGCCAAGCTCCACTTTCTTTTCACTCCAGACCTTCTCTAGAATGCCTTCATTCAGCTTATGATGAGGGGACCTATTCACAAGAAAACAAGAAAAGTTAGAGCATCACCGCAAAAGAACTTTGGGAGTGATGTCTGCAGCCTCAAATTTTGTGCTTTCTTGATCAGTGTCCAGTTCATCCTTTTCGTGACACCATTCTACTGGGGAGTCATCTTCACCGTGTAATGGCATTTGATGCCATTTTTCTCACAGTACCTCCTAAACTCCGGACTTGTATACTCTCCTCCATTGTCCGACCTCAGATACTTCATCTATCTTCCTAACTCCTTTTCTACCTCAGCTCTCCAGGCTCTGAATCAGACAAACACCTCTGATTTTTCTTTAATCAGATAAACCCACACCTTCCTTGAGAAATCATTAATAAAAGTGATAAAGTATTTTGCCCCATCTCTAGCTGATACAGGAGCTAGTCCCCACACATCCGAGTGCACTAAATCCAGCACTCCCTCGCTGCACTTGGTACTTCTGGCAAACTTCATCCTATGCTATTTACCAAAAATGCATAGCTCACAAAGATCTTTGCCCTCCTTCTTTAGGTCTAGAATCATACCTCTTATGCTTAGTTCTATGAGCCCACGGTCACTCATATGATCCATTCGATAGTACCACAGTTGATATAAAATCTGCTCCTCTTGTGCCACTGCTAGCACCTCTACACTATCATTCACCACAGAGTCTTTCATTCTATAAAGATTGTTACTCAGTCTTCTACCTCTCATCACCATCAAAACTCTCTTAAAAATTTTTAGACATCCACTTCCAGCCTGGCTACTAAAAGCAGAATCCTTCTCCTCCAAGTAGCCTAAAGAGATCAAATTTTTTTTCAACTCTAGTACATGCCTGACATTTGATAATGTATGAATGATCCCATCATACATCCTCATCTTGATAGAGCCAACTTCAGCTACTTTGCATGGATGATCATCTCTAAGACTGGCACTTCCACCATTGATCTTCTGGTAGGTAGCAAACCACTCTCGATGAGAAGTATAGTGGTGCGAGCATGCTGAATCCAATATCCACATATTATCGCACTCTGTGAATTCATCTAATACAACTAGTAGGTCTTCTCTACTGCTCATAGAAGCTATATCATCTCCCTTGCTGGCCTTTTCTTTTTTTGATCCCAAAAGGGGGCAATCTCTCTTCAAGTGTCCAGGCTGATGATATTTATAACATTTCAATGTCATCTTCCTCTGATCCCGAGACTTTGACCTACTCTTGGATTTTTCTCATGCCTTCTTCTTTGATCTTTCTTATCTTTCATTCATAGCCAAGATCTTAGACTTAGGATCTTCCTTACAGATCTTTTTTCTTTACTCATTTGATCTAAGTACACCAACAACCACTTCATAGTTTAGGATCTCCTTTCCATAAACTAAAGTTGCTATGAGACCATCATACGAACCTGGGAGAGAACATAATAGCAACAACACCCGATCCTCCTCGTAGATCTTCACATCCAAACTCATCACCTCAGAACACACTTGATTGAACCTTTGGATACATGCAACAAGATCTCCACCTTTGGCCATTCTCAGACTATATAGTTATTTCTTCAACCACAGCTTATTGATCATATTCTTCCCCATGTATGTGTTCTCCAGTCTCTCCCAAAGCTCCTTTGCCATAGTCTCTGTGCAAACCTCATGCAAAACCTGATCATCCAAGCACATCCAAATTATGCTAAAAGCAATTTCCTCCAACTCTTCCCAATCTCAGCACTGATCTTTTCCAGCCTTTCTTTTGTCAAGATCATGTAGATCCTCTGTTGAACCAATAAGTTCTTTACTCTTTGTTGCCATAGGGTAAAGTTTTTCTTATCGTCAAACTTATCAAAATCCACCTTGAATCCACTCAATCCCATGACTTCAAACAAGTCAAGAATAAATCCCTAACACCATTCACGATCACACACACCAGCAAAATTATCCTTCAAAGAAGATCTAACTAGCTCTAGATTCTCTTTCCAAACTTCTGTATCACCATTCCTCCATGTAAATAATTTTCACCTCAATCTAGAGATAACCATGAAGCAAACTAAAAGTTTTAGGATAAAACCTAGTGCAATAGATTCTGGATGTAGTAAACCCTAGGTGTCTTCCTTCCTTCCATGCAACACCACTTTGATACCAATTGTTGGAAATACACGCTCTTTCCACATAGATTAGTGTGGCTGCTAGTGATCAACCAAGCAACAAGGAAGAATCTCTCAGAGATTACTATGGAAGCACGATCAAAAAATTCAAGGAATAAAGAAGAATAGAAGAAGATATTTTTGGAAGAAAAGAGCTTTTATTAAGTATATCTCAGCCTTACTACAATCTTGATCTATTTTCAGTATACGTACTTTACAAAGGATCAAGCCCAAGCTCATAGAAAAACTCTTCAAATCTAAATAATCCACATACATAAAATAATAATCCATGAAAACTGAGCTGGCCTAATTTCAGATTGACTGCGATTGGGTCGGCTCAGTCTCCTACGACTGGGTTGGTTCAGTCCCAAACTGAGCCGATCCAGTTGTGTACCATACCTGTAGTCTCAAAATTATTGCTTTCTATCTAAATTTTCTTTTGAGACCTAGCTGACCTAGTCCTAGACTGAGCCAGCCTAGTTTTCAACTTAGTTGGCTCAGTCATAAGGTGAGCCGGTCCAGTTTCTAAACTTTGTTAGGAGAGTTGATTTTTCTTCTGGCTTGCTTCCATCTTTCCATGACCTATCTCCTCATATTCTCAAGACTTAGGAGTGCCACTTCTGAGCTCACAGAAACTATATCCACATGGACTTTAAGGATGTTGTTCTATACATTCGATCTATCCAGCCATCAAGTACCATTGCTAGATGGTCACTTCGATTGGTACAAAAATTTATTTCTATACTACTAGCTTAGGTTTGGATCTATGGGGTCATACGTATAAGAGTTCTCAATCTAATTGAATGGTTAATCGATAATTAAGAATCGTTCATAGGTTAAAAAAATAATACGATTGATATTTGACCTAGTGCAAGTGTTGCAGGAGGATCGATTAGCAATTTGATTGCTAATTGGCTTAATTTGATTAAGCCAGAGAAATGAAGTTAAGTCTAATTAAATATAATTTAATTAGATATAGTTTGGACTTGATTGAATTAAGTTTAATTGATTTATTGGATAAGCCAATTGCAAGAAAGAACGAGTCCTAGTTGAATTAGAACTTGTATCAACCCAATTTCTAATTTAATTAAAAAATTAAATTAAAATTAAATATAATTTAATATAATTTAATTAGGTTATTAGTTGAACTAAGATCTAATCTAATTGGATTAATTAAATTCTAATTTAATTTCATCCAAGGATCATGTTGGACCAAGTCAAACTAGGAGTCCTAGTGAGATTAGGACTCCTATATCCTTGCGCCATCCTAATTCCCGATGCCCATGCATTTTTTTTCTTTGGACATTTTCATGAAAATATTCTCTCTAGGCCTTCCACATGTGCCCCAAGTCCCACCCTTCTTTCTTACATGAAAAATTTAAGGTGGACCAAGTCAAAGGAGTTTGAGTTGATTTAAATTCTATAAGATAGAATTTTAAGCAACTAAAACTCCTTCTTTATGCCACGCACACCCCTGATTTTTTCATGATCTTTTTATGCATTTTAAGAGAGATTTTGTGTGACAAAACCTGGTGGTCTACAAAGAAAAAAAAGGTGGGGGCACCCAAGAGTTGGGCACCCCAAGTGTTGCCTTGTTTGGATATCTCTTTACTAGGTATTTGACCTAGTCAAGGATTCCTCCATATCTCCATCTATAAAATACTTTTTGATCTAATTTTTTTATGGATTTTAGAGACTTGAGAAGGCTATTGAGGTGTGGAAAAACTTGGGTACAAATACCTTGGGCGTTGAAATTTTGTAGAGAGAAAAATATAAGTGTTAGTGAGAGAAAAAAGAAGAAGAGGGTCATCTTCTAGGGTTTGTTTTCTACATATCTTCCTCCATCTCTTTTGTGATTTTGAGATGTGTCTCAACATCATGAATCATCTTCTTTGACTTTTGAAAGTTGGAGAGTCCAAGCTTAAAGGAAGAAAGCTCCAAATTGATCATTGAAGAAGGATCAGCATAGTACTAGCATACTATGCTAATTTTCGAGCATCGGACTTCAGATCTATGATCGATGGCTCATGTGGACAACTCGTAGAGTTTGGATGCATGTGTGGCTTGGAGCAACCATCTTAGGCCTAGATCAGCAAGTTAAGAAACATAAGATTCAAAGTTAAGGGTGATCTAATCTCCTTATTATATATCTAGTTTAGATCTAGTGTAGATCTATGTTGAATTAATTAACAATTTTCTCTTTATATATATTTTATTTTTTAATTTAATATCATGCTTAGATCATGTAATAGGATCCTAGATCTAGGGCTTTTCATATTTTTTTATGAATTAATATGATTAATTCATGTCTTCCATTGCATAGATCTGAAAAATTTCAAAATCTAATCCTAAAATCCTAGATCGTTACCTACACTGATTTACTTAGTTGACTTGGGTCAACTCGAATTTTCAAATGATCTGATCAAAATATAATTTTACCAAGAAGGCTAGGTAAGTGAGATCAGTAGGAGAGTCTACCAAAGCTTGCCTTAGACACCATCAGAAATGGCCAGTAAGTGGGCTGCCAATTAAAAACCATCGGTCTGGATTGCTAGACTTACCTTAGGCATCAACTATCTAATTAGTTTCGATTGGATCAACCTAATAGTTTGTGCTAGACCACATAGTCAAGAATCAACTTCATCTTGGTTCTTGTTAAAGATATGAACTTGACCAACTACAACTGTTTTAATTGATCTATAGAATCCTTGACCTAATCTAAGACAACTATTGATTAGATTTAGTCAATTCTCCAATTAAGTCCATTCTTTAATCAAATCTTAGGTCTAACCCAATTAATGGACCTAATTTCTACTAATCCATTAACCCAAAGTATTATGATTTGTGTCTTAAGATCTTCAATTCACAATCCTAGATCCTAATCAAAATAACTCTTAATTCTTAATTAAGTTTTGGACTAAGTGTTGGGGTTCGGCATTTCAAAAATTAGTTTTATGTTTGTAAAATACTTTTACAACATGGTTCTACCAATCAATTGCATGTTTGATTTACAATCAATATGCAAATTAAAATAAATATTAAACTACTTTAGATCTAATCTAAACATGTTCAAGTAATTGAAACTATTTCAATTCTAATCAATCATAAATTATCTATTAGAAAATGTATCCTAAAGTCAATCGTTAGCCTATTGACGATTGAGCTACTTTATATTTATAATTAATTTATTAATAAATAAAATATATTTTTGATATTTTTTATCATAAAGTATTCATCTTCTAACAAACTCCAATATTGTGATGAAGTTCTTAGGACTATTTAGCTTCGATAAAGAGAGGATTTATCGATTAGTCCTTAAATTTATTCATGATCAAATGATAGGCTGTTAATAAGCATGATAGCATCTATCAATCATAAGACACTGTATGCCATATAGGTTGGTTGTCCTCTTAATCAAGAAGTATGGAGACATTGGTATGGCATATAGGTGAGATGTATAGGTACATCATCATTGAACATGACCAACTCTAGAGCATTATGCTATCGAGAATGTCTCTAATGGGATGTAGGTATAAGTGTCCCTTTGATCAGAGATAATCTCAGTGACCTGCAAGCAGCTCACTGTGCTTTGGTACCGAACAAACTAAATTTCTAATTTAGTAATGGAAGGCTTCTGGGCATAGTCAAGTAAAAGGGAAAATCTTATTTTTTTGAATCAGGTTCGTTCAGATTTGATTGGATCAAGAGGGATATTTCAAAAATTTTTCTCTAAGATTCTAATTAGATATGAGACTCTTCAGATCTGATCTTATTGATTTGATAAAATAAATAAATAAAATTAAATCTAATTTAATTATTTTGGATAATCTAATTATCCTGTGATGATCTCGATGTTTGCCTGAGGTTCTAGATGTAGCCACAAAAGCACTTGACCTCTATCAATATCCACTTAGGCAAGATCTGGAGATCTTCTTCTTCTTAATCTATCCTCCAAAAATTAGATTTGGATCTGATCTTGAAGGTCTTCAAAATGACTTTTGAAAATCAGCCTTTGTCTCTTGCAGCAATGATGCTTTCTTCCTTTCCTGTCGCCTTTCACTTGCTTGGATCGCACCTAACTCATGTACAAATCCTCTTAGGTGTGGAGAGGAGAGAGAGGACCAAAGGGTGGCATGGAGAAGGAGGGAGAGGGGCTATGTGGCATGGGCTAAGGCAGAAGCTCTTTTAATCTAGGCATAGACAGGGTTTTTATAGACCCTACTACGCCATGCAGTGCCACATCATCTCATCCAATCATGACCCTTTATGCAATCAGATCTAAATTTGATTGGTGGAATGACAATATCTGATCTAATCAGATTAGAATCCCCCAAAACTCTCCTTAGATGGTGCCAAGACTAGTCAAATAGGACTCCTTGGCGCCATCTCGGTTGATTCCCTAAAGCAACTGGAGTCCCATCTATATGGGACTCCAATCCTTATCCACATGGGGTGCACGCCTCCCTAGGCATGCACCCTTTGTCTCTCTACCTTTTAGCAGGGGGATAAGGGTCAAAGTTCTCTCCTATGGGTGTATGACATATGGACAGATGTCTAAGTATCAAAGGTCAACATTTGACCAAAGTCCAAAGACAAGATTTAGCAAGTGACAAAAAATGGCAGGTATTGTCTTAAATTTATCTCATAAATTAAGACAACCTCATTTTTGACTTGAACAAGCTCTAGTCAGACCAAGTAAAGATTTCTGAGTGAGCCCAAATATATTTGGCTCAGTCGAGGCAAGCTTTAATGGTTGTTAAAGGAGAACATTAGACTCAATCATGTGCTAGCATGATTTTCTTGAACCTAATTGAATCTTATTCAAATCAATTGAACTAGGTTAGCGCAATTGATGATATCCATATCCAAACCCTTATTTGTGTGATCTAATTAGGTTCAGTTTCGTATGGTAATGGGATATGTCATGATCTCTATCATCGACATCATCGAAAATACCTTTCGATGGATCAAAACTTTTTTGATTCAGACAACTAGTATGATTAATCATCCAAATCATTCTAATTGCTCCAAAAATCAACCAGTGACACCTAGCAGTATATGGTGGCAATCCATCAGAATTGAAAGTGAACCTCTCGGTGTAGTAACCTGTGTGATTAAGTTCTTTTAACTTGAGCTCCGATCAGATTAGGGTTTAAGGTGATCTCATCAAACTCTAATATCCATCATATGAATTAATCATTCGATTCAAGTCCAATGTGAAAACCCTAATAGAAACTCTTTCTATTATTTCACTCTGTCATGGCCATGAGCTTATAGACTTGATTCTCATGATCATCATAGGACTACTCCTCATCTACCAAGATAGATAGATCCCCTATTGGTGCAATCCAATTCCTACAATGAACATTCTATAGCCAACATACATCTTAGGATTTCGAATGACTAGAAGACCGAGTTATGATGTAGTCAAACTATAACACCCTCAAGAACAACTATCGATGCACCTCAGGTCAAAGAATCAGACACACCACTATAGCTTCGAATCAATCATCGATGAGAAGGTAGACTTCCTAATAACTGCTTGAGGTGGTCATGCTCAGTATCCTCATTCTCTAACGAGTATCTATACTCTCGCTCTGATGTCTCTACGCTGTAGACTCAAGACTCATCTATCCTAAAGAAATGATCGTACACCAACCTTCCGGATCAATCACCATCCTCATGATGATCCTACAGTTAGAAGTATTTTATGAGTTAATAATAAAAATTAATATCTTAAATTTTCAACTCTTGAAAATATGAACTATTATTACCATTAACTCAAGGGGTGTATCACAGACACTTTCAAATACACACTGTCACAGTAAATAGCCTATTTTATTATTTATGATCAAAATTAAAATTTTACCCTTAGAAGTGTATTACAAGTATCAGCCAATCTGACTTCTAGGGCACATATATCTAACATCAAGTACTTGCAAAGTTAGAGTGTGATCAAGATCGGATTGACCACTCCAAGAGTTAGAAAAGAATGTATCACTATATTTTAATATAGCAAAACTTTGATGGATTTGATATTTTTGGAATACAATGTGGATAACCTGATCATAGTTGACAGTTGAACTCTGAGGTATCTTATGAGCATTTTGATCAAGGGGGTGAATTATGTGAAAACTATATCCACATGGGTTCTAAGGATGTTATTCTACACATTCGACCTATCCGACCGTCGGATATCATTGCTAGATGGTCACTTCAATTGGTATAGAAATCTATTCCTATACTATCAAGTTAAGTTTAGATCTATAAGGTCACACATATTAGAGATCACAATCTGATCGGATGGTTGATCAACGATTAAGAATCATTCTAGGGTTAAACAATTAATATGATTGGTGTTTAACCTAGTGCAAGTATTACAGAAGGATCGATTAGCAATTAGATTGCTAATTAGCTTAATTTAATTAAGTCAGAGGATTGAGATTAAGTCTAATTAAATATGATTTAATTATATTTGGTTTGGGCTTGATTGGATCAAGTACAATTGACTTATTAAATAAGCCAAGTGCAAGAAAGAACTAGTCCTAGTCTAACTAAGACTCGCATCAACCCAATTTTTTAATTTGATTAAAAAATTAAATTAAAATTAAATCTAATTTAATTAAGGTCTTAAATAGATTAGGACTTAATTTAATTGGGTTGGTTTACTCTTGATTTTATTTGGTTAAAAGATCTTGTTTGACCAAGTCAAAATAGGAGTCCTAGTCTGACTAGGACTCCTTATCACTTGCACCACCTAATCCTTACGCCCCACCCTCTTTGGTTTTTTTTATTTTTACGTGAAGCTTCTCCATGCTAAGGCCTTCTCATGCCCCCCTCCTCTCCTCTATTTCTCATTAGGAAGTTGGGTATTGGACTAAGTCAAAGTTGGAGTTTGTTTTGATTTGAAATCCTATTGGATAGTATTTTGAAACAACCAAAACTCTTCCCATAAGTGTGCCGACCCATCCTTTATTATTTTCTTTGATTTTTATGGTAAAAGAGGACTTTTTTGTGCACCTCCTTTGCTAGTCCATGGTAGGAGAAAAGGTGGGGGCACCCAAGAGTTGGTCACTCCAACAACTTGCCATTTAATATCTTTCCTTCTCTAAGAATTTGACCAAACTTGGACTCTACATATCTCATTATTTAAAGAAAATTTTTAGCTAAAATTTTTATGAAATATAGAGATTTAAAAGAGGTTTGGGGTGTGTTAAAATCAAAGGAAGAGGGTCCTTGGGTATTGGGGTTCCATAGGCACCAAACTAAGTGTCTAGGTGAGAGAAAAGAGAAGAAGAAGAGGATCTTCTTCTAGGGCTATTTTATTCTTCATCTCTCCTCCTTCTTTTGATTTTTTTCTAAGAGAGGCTCAGATTAGAAAATGCTTCTCTTCCTTCTCATATTTTGGAGAGTCTATGTTTTGAAGAAGAAAGCATCGGATCGACCGTCGAAGAAGAATCAGCACGATACTAGCATGCTGTGCTGATTTCCTGCATCGAACTTCAGATCAGAGTTTGTAGACTCATGTGGATGACTCCTAGAGGCTGGATGTGTGTGCGGCTCATGACATCATCCTCAAGTCTGGATCAGCAAGTTAGATAGCAAGTTAGAACATTTAACTTGCATAGGTAATAGATCTTATCTATTGATTTCATACCTGCATTAGATGTAGTGTAGATCTAGGTTGATGTGATCAACCTTTCCTTCTTCTTTATGATTTTAATTTTTGATTTAATATCATGCCTTGATCATGTAATAGATCTAAGATCTAGATATTTACATATTTATTTAAATAAATATTTGATTTATTTAAGTCTTTCACTACCTAATCCTAAAAAAATTTCAAGATCTATCCGTGAAACCCTAGATCTGGTTCCTACAATTGGTATCAGGGCCTAGGTTCTTATTACATGATTTTTGTGCATGTTTAGATTATTTTTTAGATTAAATTTAATTTTACAAACTATCGTAAGGTTGTCCTGCTGTAAGGTTTATCCCTTATAGTAAAAAGATTGTTCTAGTTTGTGATGGTCTAACTCTAATCATAAATTTATTAGATTTAATTTTATTTTATTTATAATTTAATAAATTTAAAATATTTTTAGATCTAAAAATAAAATATTTTAGATTGCATGGACTGCCATAAGGTTGTCATGCTATAAGGTCTACCCGTTACAGTGGAAAGGTTATCTTAATACATGCTGATCTAAAATATTGATTATAAAATTTTAGATTAGATCTAAAAGATTTTATGATCTAATTAAAAATACTTTAATCAGATTTTAATCATCATAAATATGTTAGATTTGATCTAGGAAGATTTATGATTGATTATTATTGAAACTATTTCAATTATATGAACCTGTTTAGATTAGATCTAAAGTAGTTTCATATTTATTTTACTTGCATATTGATTATGAATCAAACATGCAACTTGGTTGATAGAACCATGTTATAAAAATGCTTTACAAATATGAAAATCATTTTCGAAAAGCCAAACCCCAATTCTCAGCCCAAAACTTAATTAAGAATTAAGAAGTTGTTTGATTAGGTTCTAGCATTGAAAATTGAAGATCCTATGACATGAATCATAACACATTGGGTTAATGGGTTAGTGGAGATTAGGTCCATTAATCAGGTTAGACCTAAGGTTAGATTAAAGAATAGACTTAATTAGAGAATTAAGTAAATCTAATCAATTATTGTCTTAGATTAGGTCAAGGATTCTCTAGATCAATTATAATAGTTGTAGTTGGTCAAGTCCATGTCTTTAACAAGAACCAAATGGACTTGATTCTTGGCTAAGAGATCTAGCTTGAACTATTAGGTTGATCTAATCAAGATTAATTAAACCATTTGGTGTTTAAGGTGAGTTTGGCACATACGATCGTTGGTTTTCAATTGGCAACCCGCTTACCTAGCCATTTTCTATGGTGTCTAAGGCAAGCTTTAGAAGACCCTTTCATCGATCTCACTTACCTGGCCTTCTTGGAGAGATTGAGTTTTGATCAAATCACTTGATTATTTAAGTTGACCTATGTCAACTAGGTAAATCAGTGTGACTAATTTAGGTGCTCCTAGACCAGCCTGTTAGTGGTCTGCCTTTAGCTGACTTGGTGAGGCTAGTGGGAGGATCATGACAAATTGGTTAATCTGACCTACTCACTTCTATAAATAACTCTTCTAAAATTATTAGGTCCTTAAAATGAAATAGTTATATGATAACTGGATCATAGCCTCCCATTAAAGTGGATGATAATAGATCTATCAGTTAGATAATCATTGGAGGCCCAAAGGCATGGTGCTTATTAGTTGATGGAATTATCATTCATTATATGATCTCTTGGAAACATCTTTCTAAATGGTGGTCAGGTAGGCTAACCAAAGATGGGCCTGATCATTCATTGGTTAGATGGGCCAAGTATAGTCATGTTAATGGTTGGACCTAACTATACCCTTTTTTGAGAAGGCCAAAGCTAATCGATCAGAGGCTGGGGCAAAATTTAATTACTAGAAGTTGTTTGGAGAAACAATTGGTTATGAACCTACCCTTAGATGTACATGAGTGGGCCAACCAAAGTTGGGCTCGTGTATAGTCTATGTGGATTCTAGTGCCCACTAAGAAATTATGATAATTTCTCGGATTAGAGGTAGAGGCTACCAATTTGAATAAATAGTGGGAGAATCTTTTGATTAAAGTCCAAATCTTTAGGTTTAATGAATCAATTATTAATTAGGTTATGTTTTTTCTTTATGCAGATATGGTCACTTTCTTATCGCTTTAATCATTGTTGGGCAATGATAAGTTGGTGGGACCCAATTTTGGTAGCTAGTACCGAAAGTTGAAGATAGTCCTGGAGCATGAACGGATCCTATATGTGCTGATGGATCCTACATCTGAGGAGCCAACTGCCAATGCACATGGAACAGTTAGAGACACTTACCAAAAGTGGCTTAATGATCAGATCATGGTGTGCTGCATCATGCTGGCTGCTATGAGCGATGAGTTTAGTCATAGATTTGAGATGGCTCAGCCAAAGGACATGCTTCAAGTGTTGGAGGATTTCTTTGGCACATCCGATGATGTGGAGAGGCACAAGACTAATTATGCCATCTTCAATGCCAGAATGCGGGATGGTGCCTCTATCACTAATCATGTATTGTACATGATCGAGCTAATAGAGCGATTGAGCAAGCTTGGCTTTTTCTTGCATAAATAACTTGGGAAAGATGTAATACTGAACTCATTGCCCAAGTTGTTTCTCCCATTCTTTACTCATTTTAGAATGACAAAGCCAGAAGTAGACTACCACGGGTTACTGGGGTTACTTCAAAACTTTGAGAGGGATCACCAACTCCATAAAGAGTTGGTGAACTTAGTGGGAGGTTCATCTTCTGACTCTCGATCCTTTAGAAAAGAAAAGAAGAATAAGAAGAAGAAAGTGAAGAAGATGCAAGTTCAGGCTGGAACATCTATGCAGGGCCAAACCAAGAAGATCAAGCCCGATAAGAGTCAAGTTGAATGCTTCTTTTGCAAGAAGCGGGGGCACTAGAAAAGGAACTATCCTCAATACATTGCCTCTCTAGATCCAAACAGGCAAAGAAAGAAGCAAGCTGTTGCTAGGAAAGGTATTTATATGATAACTCCTTGCAATTTTTTTATTTATGATATTACTAACTGGGTATTGGATATCGATAGCCCTTACCATATTTGTAATTCATTGTAGGGGTTGCAGGTCAGTAGGAGATTCGAGCAAGATAAAAGGTTCCTGAACATTGGAGATGGAAGATCAGTTCTAATTCTAGCTTTAAAAATTTTAAAACTTGTATTTGAGTCCCATATCATTGTTCTTAATGATTGTCACTTCTATTCCAGTTTCTTTTTAAATATCATTTCTGTAGACCTTCTGGCCGAAAATAATTATGAAATTTCAATAGAAAAATAAGTTTGTAATATCATTATGAATGATGTTATTATTTTTTGTGGATATTTGAATAATGATGTGTATATGCTATCGCAACCTATTAACATAGTCTATTCAACTGCAAGCATCCTAGATTAGATAGTATGTCAGGTATCTACTTATGGCATTGTAGGCTAGGTCACATAAACAAGAATAGGATAAGCAAGTTAACTTAAGAGGGAATCCTCAAAGTTAATGATTGTGAATCACTTCCAACCTATGAATCCGATCTTCTTGGTAAAATGACCAAGTCACCTTTTATCGAAAAAGATGAAAGAGCCACTGAGCTCTTAGGTCTAGTACATACTAATATATGTGGACCAATGAGCACAAGTGCCAAAGGTGGATATGTCTACTTCATTACTTTCACAGATGATCTATCCAAATATGGATATGTCTATCTAATAAAACATAAGTTGGATTCTTTTGAATTATTCAAACAATTTTGAAGTGAAGTAGAAAAACAAATTGGAAAGAGTATTAAAATTCTTCGATCTCACCAGGAGTAGAATACCTTTCCGATGAATTTCTTACATATCAAGGAGAGAATAGGATTCTCTTCCAATGGACTCCTCCAGAAACATCATAGCGTAATAGTGTGTTTGAAAGGAGGAATCGAACTTTATTAGATATGGTCCGATTTATGATGAATTTTGCCAACTTGCCGATATCCTTCTGAGGATATGCACTCGAATCAGCTTGCTATCTGTTAAATAGGATTCGAAGTAAGTCTGTAGCTAAGACTCCATATGAGATATGGATAGGACATAAGCCAGCACTTTCATACCTTAGGATTTAGGGGTGTCTAGCTTATGTTAAATGGTTGTTACAGATAAACTTGGACCTAGGTCTGACAAGTGCACATTTATAAGGTACCCAAAAGAGACAAAAGGATACTATTTCTACCATGCTAATGAACAAAAGGTTTTCCTCAGCCTTAGGGAAACCTTTTTGGAAAAGGAATTTCTTGGTAAAGGAACTATTGCCTCTGATGTTGAACTTAATGAAGTTCAACAGGTAGAAAAATCGACACCTATAGCTGAACCAGAATCAAATTCGATTAGATCAAATTCGAAGCCCAGTGTACCTACATCATTAAGGCATTCTGGTAGAGTACCATATCAGCCAGACATATACTATGATTTCTTGATTCGGAATGATGATCCCATCAAACTCAATGAAAATGATGAGGATCCAATCACCTATATGGATGCTATGCAGATACTTGATTCCTAGAAATGGCTTGAGGCTATGAAATTCGAAATGGAGTCCATGAAGGTCAACGATGTGTGGACATTGGTTAACCCATCCGAAGGGGTTAAATTCATTGGGTGTAAATGGGTCTTCAAAAGAAAGAGAGGCATAGATGAAAAGGTGGAGATCTATAAAATCCGTCTGGTTGCCAAGGGGTATAGTCAACGTTATGGTATTGACTATGATGAGACATTCTCCCCTGTGGCAATGCTCAAGTTCATTCGAATTATGCTTGCAATTGATGTCCATCTGGACTATGAGATCTGGCAGATGGATGTGAAGTTTCTAAATGGAAAGTTGACTAAAGAGGTGTATATGATACAACCTAAGGGGTTCACATCCACAAACGAGTCCAAGATGTGCTGGCTTCAGAGATCCATTTATGGACTGAAGCAGGCATCTCGACATTGAAACATGCATTTTGATAAAGTGATCGAAATGTATGGCTTCGTTAAGAATGGAAAAGAACCCTGCATTTATAAATGGATAAATGGTCCAACAGTAGTATTTCTTATTTTGTATGTGGATGATATTCTCTTAATCGAAAATGACATCCCCACACTGCAGGGAATAAAAGTCTGATTGTCATCATAGTTCTCCATGAAGGACTTGGGTGAAGCATCCTACATCCTAGGGATGAAGATCTATAGGGATAGATCTAAAAGGATGCTTGAATTATCCTAGTCCACATACATAGATACCATGCTGAAGAGGTTTAGCATGGAGAATTTCAAAAAAGGCTCTTCCGATAGGCCTTGAAATTTCTCTCTCTAAGAAGGATTATCTGACAACTCCTGAAGAGAGAGAGCGTATGAGTAGAGTCCCATATGCTTCGGTAGTGGGATCTATCATGTACGCCATGATATGTACGAGATCAGACATAGCATACTCACTAGGAGTAGTGAGTAGATACCAGTCTGACCCTAAAGGAAATCACTAGAAAGTGGTTAAAGCCATACTTAAGTATTTGAGAAATACTAAGGACCAATGGTTGGTTTATGGTGAGTCAGATCTAAAACTTATGGGATTTACAGACTCCAGCCTTCAACTTGATCATGATGACAGTAGAAGCATGTCAGAATATATCTTTACTCTAAATGGTGGAGCCATCTACTAGAAGAATTTCAAGCAACATACTGTGGTAGGCTCTGTTTGCAAAATAGAGTATGTGGCAGCATCAGATACTGCAAAGAAAGCGCGTGGCTAAGAAAATTTATCACCAAGCTCAGAGTAGCACCCTTCCTTGATGGTCTGATCCTGCTCTACTATGACAACACTGGTGCCATTGCTCTGACAAAAGAACCAAAGGCACACTAGTGGATGAAGCACATTCTACACTGCTTTCACCTGATCCAAAAGATCGTGGATCGAGGTGACGTCGACCTTCAGAAGATCGATGAAAAGGAGAACCTGACTGACCCCTTCACTAAAGCCCTGGCAATAAAGAAGTTTGACAACCACAAGTCAAAGATGGGTATTAAATACTATATCGAGTGGCTTCAGAACAAGTGGGAGTTGTTAAAAAATGTATCCCAAAGCTAATCATCAGCCTATTGACGGTTGAGCTACTTTATATTTATAATTGATTCATTAAAAAATAAAATATATTTTTGACATTTTTCATCACAAAGTATTCATCTTCTAATGAACTCCATTATTGTGATGAAGTCCTTAGGACTATTTAGCTTTGATAAAGAGAGAATTTATCTATTAGTCCTTAAATTTATTCACGACCAAATGATAGGCTGTTAATAAGGACAATGGCATCTATTAAGCATAGATCATTGTATGCCATATAGGTTGGTTGTCCTCTTAACCGAGGGTGGAGACACTGGTATGGCATATAGATGAGATATATAGGTATATCATCATTGAACATGACCAACTCCAGAGCATTCTACTATCGAGAATGTCTTTGATGGGATATAAGTATAAGTATTCCTTTGACCTGAGATCATCTTAGTGACCTACAAGCAACTTATTATGCTTTGATATCAGACTAACTGAATTTCTAATTCAGTAACAAAAGGCTTTTAGGCATAGCCAAGTACTTGCAAAATCAGAGTGTGATCCAGATGGGATTGACCACTCCAAGAGTTGGAGAAAAATGTGTCACTGTATTTCAATATAGCAAAATCTTGGCTAGGATAATCCATCAAATGGATTTGATATTTTTAAAATACAATGTGGACAACCTGATCAGAGTTGACCGTTGAACTCTGTGGTGTCCTACGAGCATTTTGGTCAAGGGGATGAATTATATAGAAACTATATTCGTATGTGTTCTAAGGATGCTGTTCTATACATTCGACCTATCCGACCGTCGGGTACCACTGCTAGATGGTCACTTTGATTAGTATAGAAATCTATTTTTATGCTACTAACTTAGGCTTAAACCTATAAGGTCACATACATTAGAGCTTATGATCTAATCGGATGGTTGATCAATGATTAAGAATCGTTCTAGGATTAAACAATCAATACGATTGGTGTTAAACCTAGTGCAAGTTTTGCAGGAGGATCGATTAGCAATCAAATTGCTAATTGACTTAATTTGATTAAGTCAGAGGATTGAGATTAAGTCTAATTAAATATGATTTAATTAGATTTGATTTATACTTGATTGGATCAAGTCCAATTGACTTATTGGATAAGCCAAGTGCAAGGAAGAACTAGTCCTAGTCTAACTAGGACTCGGGTCAATCCAATTTTCTAATTTGATTAAAAAATTAAATCTAATTTAATTTGATTAAAAAATTTAATTTAATTTAATTTAATTTAATTAAGTCCTTAAATATGTTAGGGTCTAAATTAATTAGGTTAGTTTACTCTTGATTTTATTTGGTTAAAAAATCTTGTTTGACCAAGTCAAAATAGGAGTCCTAGTGTGATTAGGACTCCCTATCACTTACGCCACCTAATCCTCATGCCCCACCCTCTTTGGTTTTTTATTTTTATATGAAGATTCTTTATGCAAAGGCCTTCTTACACCCCCCCCTCTTCTCCTCTATTTCTCATTAGGATGTTGGGTAATGGACTAAGTCAAAGTTGGAGTTTGTTTTGATTTGAAATCCTATGAGATAGTATTTTGAAACAACCAAAACCCTTCCTATAAGTGTGCAGACCCATCCTTCCTTATTTTCCTTGATTTTCATGGTAAAAGAGGATTTATTTGTGTGCCCCCCTTGCTAGTCCATGGCAGAAAAAAAAGTGGGGGCGTCCAAGAGTTGGGTACCTCAACAACTTGCCATTTAATGTCTTTTCTAAGAATTTGACCAAACATGGACTCTTCATATCTCATTATTTAAAGAGAATTTTTGGCTAAAATTTTCATGGAATATAGAGCTTTGGAAGAGGTTTGGGTTTTGCAAAAATTAGAGGAAGAGGATCCTTGGGCATGGGGGTTCCATAGGCACCAATCTTGGTATCTAGGTGAGAGAAAAGAGAAGAAGAAGAGGGTCTTCTTCTAGGGCTATTTTATGAAGGAAAAAATCCTGTTTCCCGAGTCAGGTTCGTTCAGAATTGATTTGATCAAGAGGGATATTTCAAAAATGTTTCTTTTAGATCCAAACTAGATCTCTAATTGATGATATCCAGATCCAAAACCCTTGTTTGTGTGATCTAGTTAGGTTCAGTTCCATATGGTAATGGGATACATCGCGATCTCTATCCTTGATATTATCGAAACACCTTTCGATGGATCAGAACTTTTCTAATTCAGACAACTAGTATGATCGATCATCCAAATCATTCTAATTGCTCCCAAAATTCACCTAACAGTATATGGTGGCAATCCATCAGAACTAAAAATGAACCTCTCAATGCAGTTACCTGTGTGATTAAGTTCCTCTATCTTGAGCCCTGATTGGATTAGGGTTATGGTGATCTCGTCAATAGCCTAAATTTCATCATATGAATTAATCATTCGATTCAAGTCTAATGTGAAAATCCTAATAGAAACTTTTTCTATTATTTTACTCTGCCATGGCCATGGGCTTATGGACTTGATTCTCATGATCATTATAGGGCTGCTCCTCATCTACTGAGGTAGATAGATCTCCTATTGGTGCAATCCAAATCCTACAATGAACATGCTATAGCCAATGTTGGGGACAAGCCTTGCTCCCACCGAAATCCAATTTGATATTTAGCCTAATGCGACTGGTAATCATGAAAAGCTTTGATTGAAAATTCTTCCTCCAATAGCCGAACCCCGGCCGAACTCCTTTAGCAGCCGAACTCCTCCAACGGTCGAACCCCTCCCAGACTCCCTCCAGCGGTCGAACCCCAACAGAACTCCTTCAAGCACCTGGACTCCCTCCAATGACTGAACTCCTCCCAGACTTCTCCATCAGTCGGATTCCTCCAGCAGCCGAACTCCTTCCAAACTTCTCCTTCAGTTGGATTCCTTCAGGAGCCGAACTTCTTTTGGACCTCTCATTCAAACGAATTTTTTCAGGAGCTGAACTCCTTCCGGACCTCTTCTTTAGATGGATTCCTCCAGGAGCCAAATTCCTTTCGCACTTCTCCTTCAGTCGAATTCATCCAAGAGTCAAACTCCTTCCGAATTTCTTCTTCAGATGAATTTTTACAGGAGCCAAACTCCTTTCGAACCCTTCCTTTAGTCGGATTCCTACAAGGGTTGAACTCCTTTCAGATCTCTCCTTCAGTCGAATTCCTATAGAAGTCGAACTCCTTTTGGACTTCTCCTTCAGTCAAACTTCATCTGAATTCCTCTAGTGGATTACTTCTAGATTTTAAGTAGTATTCCTCCCAGATGATCTCCTCTAACCGTATTCCCTTTAGGAGTCCGAACTCCTCTGTAATTGATATATGTCAAAGTTCTTTACCAACCAATGCCTACTTCCTCCAAGCTTTGATTATTAAATCTCAACGAACAGACGATCCCACTATCTAATGATTATGACTGTATTTATTAGGACAGTTATGACTGTCATTTATCAGTCTATTATAGGCGACTCCACTATCGGATAGTTATGATAGGCTCCATCTATGAAAAGGGATCCTCCAAAAATATTTTCTTCTCCTTTCCAAAACTCTGCTGAATTTTTGTCTGAGCACTCCATTTCTGTTGGCCAGAAGAGCTAACTTAATCATCGGAGGGTCCTATCGGAGCCACCACCTCCGACTCTGGACGAGACTTTATTTTGTAGGTCACCGACAGTGACCTCTTCTTCTCCAACTCCAGCTCGATCCGACGTCAACCAGATTCTGCACCAATAGGATTGGCGCCAGTTCAACCTACTAGTCCAGCAGGTTCGCGATCTCACGAAGGTAGTGTAGGCCATACATCGGCATGCTCCGTGCCAATTTGACTGGAGCAGGCTTTTCTAGAGCTCCATGATTCGATCGAAGGATGGCCGACTCGGGCTAGCCGATCGGTGACCTTCGAAAAGAAAAAATAGAGGGCGAAGAGCCATTGCTCGAACCATGCTTCGACCCTAAGGGAAGCTTTGCCCTCATCCCATCAGAAAACTCTGAAGATCAACGATCGTGAAGATCTCCTGAATCAAAGGCTCCAAAAAATAAGTCGATAAATTGAAGAGCTCCATCATACTCCCTCCTCACATGGTAATAATATTTGCACTGACCCTCCTTTTTCTCAAAGAATTATACAAGAGCCTATTCTGTCGAACTTTAAGCTTTTTTAATTTGAAAGCTATGATGGAACCTCTGATCCAATCGATCACCTAAAGGCGTCTGGATCATGATGCTACTCTATGGCGCACCAGACGCCATCTTATGTTGAGCTTTTTCATCTACCTTAAAGGGAGCAGCAAGAAACTAATACTCGATGTTGAAGCCAGGTATAATCTTTTCCTTTGACCAGATGAGCAATCAATTTGTGGCTCACTTCATCAACAACCAATGTTCGCACCGAGGTTCGCATTCCCTGATATATATCAAGCAGAAGGAGGAAGAATCTATCCAAGATTATATCATCTAATTTAATGCTGCTACATTGGAAGTTTGAAATCTAGACCTATCTGTTGCAATAGCTGCACTCAAGGATGGCCTTCAAAAGAATGATTTATTGTTCTTCCTAAAGAAGAAGTACCCCAGGAACTTTGTCGATCTGCTAACTCGGGCTGAAGGATATGTTCGAGTGGAAGAAACCTTCAAATTGAAGGATGAGGAAGCCACAGAAGAGTAGCAGACAAGCAAATCTAATAAATCCACAACTGATGGAGGGCTGAATAAAGTTTGGCCGCACTTATGGACTCCTCCTGAGCGCAAGCAAGTCTAAACTCCTCCTTAAGCTCGTTGTCAAAGAAACCCCGATAGAAGGGTACAAAGAAGTTCTCCCTCCAGAAGGTTTCACAACTATGCCCTCCTCAATGCTCCGCAGACATTGGTCTGAAGTAAGAGAAGATCGGCCAAGGGCACTATCGCAGCCAGAACTACCAAGGAGTGAAGAACAACAAGAAGAGCAGCCGTCTCTCGGCATCATCAACACTATTTCTAGGAGACTTAGTGCTTCAACGAGCTACCATCTCATAGCCTCAGAGCCATGGAAAGATTGCCCCAAATTGGAAAGGTCTGTATGAAATAAAGGAGGTCATTCGGCCCAGAGCTTATCGCCTGAAGGAGCTCGGAGGAACAATGCTCCCATGATCTTGAAATTCAGAAAATCTGAGAATGTACTGCAAGTAATTTTTCTTCAATAAAACTCCTCCATTTCAACATTATTATTTCTTGGTGCAAAAATTATGTGATAACAGAAAAGAAGCAATTGAAGGCCTCATTCATTTTAAATGAGATGAGGAGAGAGGCCCTTTTATATGCCCCTACAGCCCGTTAAAAATAGGAGGAGAACCTCATCCTAACATAAGCAAAATCAAAGACCTCATTCATTTTAGAGGAGATGAGGGGAGAGGCCCTAACAACAGTCCTTATGTGCCCCTATAGTCCATTAGAAATAGGAGGAGAACCTCATCCTAACATGAGCAAAATCGAAGGTCTTATTCATTTTAGATGAGATGAGGGGAGAGGCCCTAACAATGGCCCTTAAGTGCCCCTACAGTCCATTAGGAATAGGAGGAGAACCTCATCCTAGCATGAGCAAAATCAAAGGCCTCATTCATTTTAGATGAAATGAGGGGAGAGGCCCTGACAACGACCCTTATGTGCTCCTACAACTCGTTAGAAATAAGAGAAGAACCTCATCCTAACATGAGCAAAGTTGAAGGCTTCGTTTATTTTAGACAAGGTGAGAGGAGAGACCTCAACAAGATCTTCAACAGGAGATAAGATCTCCTTCAACCTTGGCTAGAGAAAAGATATCCCTTGAGCTTCAACGTCAACCTCAACAGAAGATAAGATCTCCTTCAACTTCGGTTGGAGATAAGATCTCCCCTGAGCTTCAATGCCAACATTAATAGAAGATAAGATCTCCTTCAACCTCAGCTGGAGATAAGATCTCTCCTGAGCTTCAACGCCAACATCAATAGGAGATAAGATCTCTCCTGAGCTTCAATACTAATATCAATAGGAGATAAGATCTCCTTCAACCTCGGTTGGAGATATGATCTCCTCTGAGCTTCAACGCCAACATCAAAAGAAGATAAGATCTCCTTCAACCTCGGCTAGAGATAAGATCTTCCTCAAGCTTCAACACCAATGTCAATAGGAGATAAGATTTTCTTCAACCTCGATTAGAGATAAGATCTCCTCCGAGATTCAACTTCAACCTCAATGGGTGTAGAGCCTAGAAAAGGATTTCGGCAGACATCTTTTTGTACTTTCTTCTTTCAAAATTCGAACTTGGGAGTGGGGGGACTATTGTTGGGGATAAACTCTGCTCCCACCAAAGTTCAGTCTGATACTTGGGAGTGGGGGGATAAACTCTACTCCCACCAAAGTCCAGTCTTTCAAAATTCGAACTTGGGAGTGGGGGGACTATTGTTGGGGATAAACTCTGCTCCCACCAAAGTCCAGTCTGATACTTAGCCTAATGCGACTGATAATCATGAAAAGCTTCGATTGAAAATTCTTCCTCCAACAGTCGAACCCCAATTGAACTCCTTTAGCAGTCGAACTCCCTCCAGCAGCTGAACCCCTCCCAGACTCCCTCCAGCGACTGAATGCCTCCCGGACTTCCTCCCACGGTCGAACCCCAGCCGAACTCCTTCAAGCACCCAGACTCCCTCCAGCGGCCGAACTCCTCCCAAACCTCTCCTTCAGTTTGATTCCTTCAGGAGCCGAACTCCTTCAAAACTTCTCCTTCAATCAGATTCCTCCAGGAGCCGAACTTCTTTTGGACCTCTCCTTCAGATGGATTCCTCCAGAAGTCGAACTCCTTCTACACTTATACTTCAAATGGATTCCTCCAAGAGCCAAACTCCTTCCGTACTTCTCCTTCAAATGAATCTCTTCAGGAGCCAAATTCCTTCCACACTTCTCCTTCAGATGGATCCCTTCAGGAGCCGAACTTTTTCTATCAGATTCCTCCAAGAGTCGAACTCCTTCCAAATTTCTCCTTCAGTCGAATTTCTATAGGAGCCGAACTCCTTCTAGACCCCTTCTTCAGTCGGATTCCTACAAAGGCCAAACTCCTTTTGGACCTCTCTTTCAGTCGGATTCCTACAGAAGCCAAACTCCTACCAGACTTTCCCTTCAGTCAAACTTCATTTGGATTCCTTCAGCAGATTACTTCTAGATTTTAAGTAGTATTCCTCTCATATGATCCTCTCTAGCTATATTCCCTTTAGGAGTTCGAACTCCTCTAGAATTGATATATGACAAGATTATTCACCAACCAATGCCTGCTTCCTCCGAACTTTGACTATTAAATCTCAACGAATAAGCGATCCCACTATCAAATGATTATGACTATTATTTATCAGAATGGTTATGACTATCATTTATCAGTCTGCTACAAGCGACTCCATTATCGGATGGTTACGATAAGCTCTGTCTATAAAAGGGATCCTCTAGATACATTTTCTCTGAGCTCTCTTCTCCTTCCTAAAACTTTGCTGAATTCTTGCCTAAGCACTCCATTTCTATTGGCCAGAAGAGCTAACTTGATCGTCGGAGGGTCCTACCAGAGCCACCACCACTGACTTTGAATGAAATTTTATTTTGCAGATCATCAGTAGCGACCTCTTCTTTTCCAACTCTAGCTTGAGCTGGCATCAACCAGATTCTGCACGAACAGCCAACATACACCTTAGGATTTTGAATGGCTACAAGATCGAGTTATGGTATAGTCAAATTATAACACCCTCAAGGTGAACTGTCAATGCACCTCAAATCAAAGAATCAGACACACCACTGTAGCTTCGAGCCAGTCATCGACGAGAAGATAGACTTTCTCATGACTGCTCAAGATGGTCACGCTCAGTATCCTCATTCTCTGACAAGTACTTGTACTCTCACTCTGGTGTCTGTACACCATAGACTCAAGACTCATCTATCCTAAAAAAGTGATCGTACACCAACCTTCTGGATCAATCACCATCCTTATGATGACATATGGTTGGAAGCATTTTATGAGTTAATAATGAATATTTATGTATTAAATTTTTAACTCTTGAAAATATGAACTATCATTTTCATTAACTCAAGGGATGTATCACAGACACTTTCAAATACACATTATGTTAGAAAATAATTTATTTTATTATTTATAGTCAAAATTATAATTTTGCTCTTAGATGTGTATTATAAGTGTCAGCCAATTCTGACTTCTAGGAAAAACATATCTAACAGACTCCCACTTGATCTAAAGCCAATTGACTACAAATCTAAGTTCCATCTTTTCAAGATGGGTTTTGATCTTCTGTTGGTCTAATTGCTTTATGAGTGGATCTACCATATTGTATGCGGAGTCAACTCCCTTGACCTCGACATAACCTTTCTCGAGGTAATCATGGATGAGGTGATATCACCGCTCGATGTGCTTTGATTTCTGATGAGACCTTGGCTCCTTAGCAAGGGCTATAGCATCATTATTACCACAGTACAAAGGAATGACATCCTATGGCATCACTTCGATCTCTGCAGCAAATTTCTTGTACCAGAATGCCTCCTTCATAGCTTTTGATGCAACGATGTATTCTACTACCATGGTAGAATCTGCTATCACTATCTGCTTGGAACTCTTTCAACTGACAACACCACTATTACACACAAACAGACTCCTAGATGTCAACTTTCGATCATCTATATCGGACATAAAATCTAAGTCTATATACCCCTGGACTTGGAGTTCTCCATTACCAAAAACCAACAACATATCCTTAGTTCTTCTCAAGTACTTAAGGATATATTTCACAGAAGTCTAGTATTCTTCACCTAGATTCGACTGATATCTGCTCGTGACACTCACAGCATGGGCTATATCAAGTCGTGTACATAACATGGCATACATGAGGCTTCCTACATAACATAGCATACATGAGGCTCCCTATTATAGAAGCATAAGGGATCTTGCTCATGCATTCAATCTCCTCAAGTGTGTTGGGACACATTTCCTTGGAGAGATGAATGCCATGTCTGAAGGATATTAATCCTCTCTTAGAGTTTTCTATGCTAAACCTCTTTAGCACTTCCTCTATGTACATCTTCTGTGAAAGTCCTAGCATCCTATTCAGTCTATTTCTATAGACTTTGATTCCTAGAATGAAGGATGCTTCTCCTAGGTCTTTCATGGAGAATTTTTTAGATAACCATATTTTAACTATGGTCAATATGGAAATATCATTTTCAATAAGGAGGATATCATTCATGTATAGTATGAAGAAGACAATAGCACTCCCACATATCTTTTTGAAAATACATAGTTTCTCCTAATTTTTGATGAAACCAAATAATTTGATCACATCATTAAAATGAGTATTGCAGCTCAGAGATGCTTGCTTAAGTCCATATATGAATCTTTGCAGCTTGCATACTTTATGATTAGCATCACTGGATGTGAAACCTAGTAGCTATTCCATATAGATATCTTCCTCAAGGTATCCATTTAAGAATGCCATTTTCACATCCATTTGCCATATTTCATAATCAAAATAGACTATAATAACAAGCAATGTGCAAATGGATTTTAGCATAGCTACTGATGAAAAGGTATCCTGATAGTCAATGCCTTCATGCTGACTATAATCTTTTGCCACTAATCTAGCTTTGAATGTCTCTACATTCCCATCTACACCAATCTTTCTCTTGTAGATTAATTTACACCCAATAGGTACTATACCTTTTGGTGGATCTACTAAGGTTCAGACTTGGTTTGAGTGCATCGAATCAATTTCTAACTTCATTACCTCTAACCATTTTTCAAAGTCAATATCCGATATCGCCTCGTCATAGTTTTTGGGATCACCATGAACCGCATTACCTATGAGGAACATTTTCTCTATTTTCTCTGAAATAGTACCTAAGTACCTCTCAGAGAGATGAAAA
The DNA here is from genome assembly GCA_006176705.1 of Cocos nucifera. NCBI lineage: Eukaryota > Viridiplantae > Streptophyta > Magnoliopsida > Arecales > Arecaceae > Cocos > Cocos nucifera. Next base: position 41,241 of record QRFJ01005228.1, on the reverse strand, counting down.
ATCCTTTTCGATCTATGAGATGGAGGAGGTAGTGATTGTATTGGCTCAACCTGATTTGGTTCCATGGGGTCCTTAGCTCATTGCTCTAGGGAGACTTTCTCCTCTAGCTTGATCTGCTTTCTAATGCCGCTATCTTGAATAAACTATTTTTCAAGAAAAATGACATGCCGACTCACAATCACATTATGGTCTTCTTGAATATAGAAATAATATCCTAATGACTCTTTAGGATATCCTATAAATCAAGCTCTAAAGGATCTATAGTCTAACTTGTTCGCTTGTTGTCTTTTGACATGAGCCGGACAACCCCAAATTTTGAGATGACTTAGACTTGGTTTCTTATCATGCCATATCTCATACGGTATGGTAGGAATGATTTTAGAGAAAATCCTATTCAGTAAATATATTGTAGTTAACAGACTATGTTTCCAAAAAAAATCTAGGAGGTTGTGAAGCTCATCATGGATCGAACCATATCTAATAGGATCGGATTTGTCCATTCTGAAACCCCATTAAGTTGAGGTATTCTAGGTGGAGTCCATTGAGAGACTGCCATTTTGCTTGAGATAGTCTAGGAATTTTTGACTAAGGTATTCACCTTCTCGATCTAATTGAAGAACCTTAATGGATTTTCTAGTTTGCTTTTCAACTTCATGTCTAAATTTTTTGAACTTTTCAAAGGCTTCAAACTTGTGTCTTAGAAGATACACGTACCCATACTAAGATAAATCATCGATAAAGATTATGAAGTAATTAAAGTTGCCTCTAGCCAACACATCAAATGGGCTGCACACATCAGTATGTACTAGGGCAAGTAGATCTGTGGCCCTTTCTCCATGTCCTATAAAAGGGAGTTTAGTCATTTTGCCATGAAGATATGATTCATAAATTGGATATGACTCAAAACTCAATGGACTCAATAGTTCGATTTTCTCCAATTTGTTAATCCTATCTTCTGCTATATGACCTAACCTTAGGTGTCCCAGATACCTATCGTTTGGACTATCCCTGGGTCATTTTATGGCATTCATATTTTGCTAGATATTTTAAGATAGATACATTAATATGTAACTGGTAAACACCGTTAATGAAGAAACTGAAGGAAAATCCTGATTTTTCGAACTAGGTTCGTTCAGATCTGATCGGATCAAGAGATATATTTCAAAAAAAAATTTCTGTGATCCTAATTAGATCTAGAATGTTTCAAATCTGATCCTTATTATTCTAATAATAAAAATAAAATCTAAATTAAATCATATTTAATTTACCTTGATGTAGGGTAATCCTATTACCCATTGATGATTCTGTAAGCAGTGGAAGGTTCTAGATATAGCCACGCAAGTGCCTGGCCTCTACCGATATCCACTCGAACTGGATTTGGAGATCCTCTTCTTCTCTATCACATCTTCAAAAATCATATCTGGATCTGATTTGGAGAATCTTCAAAACATCTTTTGAAGCTCAGCAGTTGTCCTTTACAGTAGTGTAGCCTTCTAGCTTTTTGTCGCCTTTCTCTCGTCTGGATAGCACCAACTAAGATCCCAAACTCCTTTTGGGCATGGAGAGGAGAGGGAGAAGGTGGACTTGGCATGGAGGAGAGGAGAGGCAGCCTTGGGGCATGAAAATTTTAATTCCTTTTCCAATGCTCTTTGAGTTGGGCGCAGGGTCCTATTTATAGACTATGCGTGATCCAACTCCTCTTCTTCCCAATGAATCACAATCCTTTATAAAATCAGATCTAAATCTGATTGGTGGGAATAGAGTCCCTTGGAATCCTCCTTAGATGGTGCCTAAGACCAGTCAAACTTGGTTCTTAGAAAAAATCTAATCAGAATCCAAAAGGAAGATGGAGTCCCTGTCCAACAGGGACTCCTGGGTGCCTCCAGCATGGGCACACGCCAAGGGTGGCATGTGACCTCCTTATTGCCAGGTTCTGGTAGGAGGACAGGCCCCCACCAGCTCTCCAATAGGTGCATGACATGCGGACAGAAGTCAAAGTGTCAATGGTCAACATTTGATCAGTCAAAGATAAACTTTTGATCAAAGTCAAAGGATGAA